>JUJX01000159.1:0-123579 GCA_000800745.1 Diaporthe longicolla | reverse complement strand
ACACAAGGCAGCAGGGTCACTGGTCCAAGACCGCAGCCAGGCACTCAAAGCAGCGGTGGTTCTGGGCCAAGACCACTGCCACCGACACCACAGCCAAGCAGCCAAAACAGTGTTAATACTGGTTCTAAAGCGCAGCCAGTGCTGGTCACTCGGCCGCATGCTGCAGCCGATAATGGAAATCTGAGAGTCTTCCGAGACCCAAAGGTTTTAACAAAATTCGACCCCTTTCCGCTTGTCAAAGAATTTAAGCAGCTCTCTCCATCAGATCCATTATTTCTCGCCGTGTCTCACTGCATCGATACCGCACTGAGTATTGGAGCACCCGAGAGGACGCCATGGTCTCATTGAAGGGGGGAAAAGCTTTGTTAAACTAATGAGGCTTAAAGGTTCAGAAACTTCGTATAAGGCTAATCTCGACAACGAAAAAGAAATAGGCGAGTGGGTGGACTGCTTTTTGCGATGCGTGCGGGAAGACTTTCCGAACGTGTTTGTTACCGCGACGCTAATTCAGAACGCTTACCTCGTACGTCTGGATCGTCCGGCAAAGGTTGAAAAACGGTTCAAGCCGAAGCTTGCGGGTATTATGTGTCTTGACAAATGGGTCAGTATAAGATTCATTCATTTCCACACAGTCGAGGAATACTGACACATGACCTCGAGATCTTCGACAATATGCTTCATCAGGCAAAGGTGATCGTCACTGCTAGTGATCCGACGATGAAGAAGGCTGCGGAAAGGAACTTCCAATATTCGCTTTTTTACATGACCGTGATAATACTTCATGAGGTCATGCACCTATTCGTCTGGTATACGTCTGGTGACACTCGACCCGCCACGCCGCCCGAGATGGCTTTATATCCCTCAAACAAGAGACGACAGGGAGAGTCTGGAGAATCGTTGGAATGCCAATTGTTTGGGGGCTATCTGAAGTTCAGAGAAGACCCTAAGGATCCTCTGAAGACAAAGCAGACTGGAATTCCATTTTCAATCACTGGACAAGGGCAAGATGTCCGCTTGGTTGACTTGGAATTCATAACGAGTATCCTGGATCCAAGTAAGTTCTGTTCTCGAGTTACCGTACATGTACAAATTTCCGCTCAGTCAATGAAAGACTTCAAGGGCATTTTCTAACTATTCTTCCCTAATCTCTTAGTGGCAAAGCCCGACTTTGTAAAGATCTTTACAAGAGACTCAATTAGCCGCCCATTCAATTTGGACGAGATCAGGGCACGTTATCGCTCAATGTCAAGTATCAAAGAAGAAGAAGATCTCCGAACTTATCGACTGCACCACAAAGATGATCCTTTTGAAGCAAGCTTTCAACCAATCATTCTTTCTAGGGACATGGAGGCCCTAGAAAGGTTGCCCGCAACTGAATTAAAGCGGAACGGTACCCCACTCAACCCTAGAGATTTAGTTAAAGCTAGTAGTTAATTAAGGGTATATCTATATACCTACCTAGGTAGGTAGGTAGGTTGTTAGTACTATAGGTATTTTATATATTTTTTCTTTATGTAAGACTATGTGTGTGGGTAATCAGGGACCCCACTAGTTGCTTAGCTATCTAATGTAGCCTACTCGCCCACACTCTTTAAACTAGAACCTCCCCTCCACAATCGCTTTAAAGTTTAAACACTCCCCCTTATATAGAAGGTAGCACTAAGTTATTTTAACTCTATATCCCTCTTATAATACTTTATAGTTTCTTTATATATTTATTCTTTAAATATTATATTAACTATTTATATTTTTTAAATTCTTTTATTAAACTAAAATTAATAATAAAAGAAAATATAATAAAAGAAGATATAATAAAAGAAAATATAGTAAAAGAAGATATAATAAAAGAAGATATAGTGAAAGAAAATATAATAACTTTATAATTCTACTTTATAACTTATCTATAGCTAGAAGTTACTATTTTATATTAGTAAAGCTTTAGCTATACTATATTTTCTTTTTAACTATCTATCTACTTACTATCTACTTAGCTATTAGACTTTTCCCTCTAAAGCCTATATATAAACTATTAAGGCTATAGGCTAAACGCACGTAGGACTTAGCTAGTAGGACTATATAATCTACTTAGCTAATTAGCCTAAATAGCTACTATACCTCCTATAACGCTAGATTGTAGCTTCGCTACTATTTCCTTAGAGATCTTTAAGTAACTATAGCTTTAAATTAATAATTCTTTAAAGATAATTTAAACCTTCTTTACTATAAGTTTTAAAGACTATCTTATAAACCTTTTAAGTTCTTAATATTTTTATTTATATTAATCTTCTATAAGCTTTTTAAATTTCTATTTTCTTTTACTTTCTAAATATCTTATAATTTTATAATAAGATTCTTACCTTTAATAATAAAGATATAGATATAAAATAGTATAAAATTATTATAATTTTCCTTTTTTAGTATTTTCTTATATATTTTCTCTTTTATTTCCTTTAAAGTATTCTAAATATCGTTATAGATTATATCTATATATTTATTTTTAAAGTATTCTATTTTAGCTTTTATTTTTAATTAGTAATTATCTATTTAAATAAGTATTTTAGTTCTTTAAACTATATTTTTATTAGAGGTTTTTAAGAATATATATATATATATTAATAATAGAAAATTATATTTTTAATTAGAACTTCTTTTATAAAACTATAAGTTTATATAGAAACTATTTTAAAAAACTATTCTTAGTTTTATTATATAATTACTTTATTATTTATTACTTACTAAGCTATATATTAATAAATTTAATTTATAATATTATTAAAAATAATACTATTTAGTTTTATTTATATAATATAAAGTTAAAGCTATATATTTATAGGAACTTTTATATTATTATTAATATTATAATCTTTTTTAACTTTAAATCTTTAAGCGTTTACTATTATATAAAAGGAGTATATACCTTTAAAATATATATAGATTAAAAGTAAAGCCTTTTATATTAATAACTATAATATTAAGCTACACTTAATCTTTAATATTATTTATACTAATATTATTAAATTAAAGCTATTATAAACTATAAGTAACGTAGTTTAATACTATTTAATACTATATAAAAGTATTATTATTATATAACTTAAAGCTTTAAATTAGTTAAAATAAGTAATAATAAAAGCCGATATTACTTTAACTAAGGTTTATAACTTTACTCTATAAATATATACCTATTATAACTATAGGAATAGGGGTAAGCACAATATAATCACTTATAGGGTTATATAACTAATCTATAGGTATATAGTAGAGGTCTAGCCTTCTACCTTCTAGGTATAGGCTCTTCCTCCTAATATACTAATTAAGTAATATAACTATAACCCTTATATATATATAAGACCTATACTAATACTAATTAGTACTTACTTTAGATAGTAAGTATAAATAGTAAGGTATAAAGAGATAGATAACTACTTTAACAGCTAGATTCTTTATAAGTCCTTAAGTAAAGTAGCTATACTAACACTATAGATTCTACTAAATTTATTATAGTAGTAATACTATAATAAATTATATAATAATAATATAGCTAAATATATATTAATAAAGTTCTTATATTAGAATTATATAAATATTTATTATACCTTAAAGAACTACTAAGTTTACTTAGACTTAAAATAAAAATAGAACTTCTTATTACTAATCCCTCCTCCTATACTTCTAGTAAGTACTTTATAGAATACTATAGTTATCTATAGAACTTAAGATATATAGTATTCTCTTATTAATAAACTTCTTCTATATTTAAAATAATACCTAAAATAAATAATAAGCTATAACTTTATCTTTAAAGACTAGTAATATAATAATAAATAATATATTTAACTCTATTAAACCCTTTAATTTACCTAACTTTAATATTAAAATAAATATTTAAATATATTATAATAACTAATATACTATCTAGTAGAATTTAGTTAGTTTATTAAAACTAAACTAACTATTACTATAACTATAATTATAGATTATAAACTATAGTTATAATAATACTCTATTCTACTTTATTCCCCTCTACTCTTACCTTTAATAGTACCTATACTAATAATATAACTATAGTACTAATAATACTAGTATAGCTAGATTTATCCTTAAATCCCCTTATACTATCTTTTATTAACCTATTTACCTTAATTACTTATAAAAGTATAGCTTTTAAATTAATTACTAATTATAATACCCTCTTATAAGTTAATCTATAATAACTTATACTTTACTTATAATTAAGTTAAGTTTTATAATCCTAACTTATAAGGTAGTATACTTTTAATAGAGAATACTAATATAACTTACCTCTTTATATAGGTTATATTCTATACTAAAATATACCTTAAAATAGACTTTAATAAAGTTTATTATAAGTACTTTAAGGACTTTTAAAGATAAACTATAGAGATATTCTATAGTATTAATAAGGATATCTTAAGGGAACTTAAGAAAATACTATAGGTAAAGTAAATCTATACTAAAACTTATAATCTCCTATATATAACTATACTTATAAATATACTTACTACTTATTTATTCTTTAAGGAACCTAATAGGATAATACTATTCTTTTAAAATAGAGATAAACTCTATTATAGTAAAATAATTTATAGATCTTATAAAAAACCTTTAAAGAAGAGTATTATAAATTAACCTATTAATCTCTCTACTAATAGTAGTATTAAGGAGAAAGAAAGTATTATTAAACTACCTAGTCCCTCTAATAGTAAGCCTCTTACTCTACCTAATAATAATAAAGGTACTCTTAAGAACCCTATTAACCTTAAGTAACCTACTAGATAACCTAAGGTATATAATATATACTCTATACTCTTACTAGTAAAGATAAAGAACTTAATAATTAATATATAAATAATTATAAACTTTAATAAATACTATAAAGATAAAGATATATATACTAGTAATCTATATAATATACTTAATAATAAAATAAAGTTATTTTTTACTATCTATAAAAATATAAGTATTAGCCTATACTAATTTAAGGTAGTATTCTTCTATATTTTAAAAGGAAGAGTAAAAACTTATTATATATAATATATTAAATAGAATAACTTATTTAAAATAGTATATTTAAAGATTAAAACTTACTTTAATAACTATATAAATTACTAGGACTACTATATAGACTAGACTATACTAATATTTATTAAGCTTTAGTAAGAATACTCTAATAAAAACTATATATAAATCCTTTAATTATTAATTAATAAGTTATCTATCTACTATTAAACTCTTAAATATTAAACTTCTAATAATTAGCTTATATAAAATAATATACTATATATAATTAAAGGTATATTAAAGTTTACTATAACTTTATTTAACCTACTATAATTAACTAAATAGTTTTATTTTAGTTTATATACTTTAATTTAAGCTTATAAAAGTTAATAACTAATTAAATACTAAGCTTTCTATATAAGTAAAGTTAGTTATAATAAAGAGTATAAAGATAATAACTAGTACTTTTTAGACTATAAGTATTATAGTAGCTATAGTAGTTATAAGTTTAGTAATAACTAAGACTAAGATAGCTTTTATAATAATAGTAACTTTTATAATAATAGCTTTAATAGTAGGCTAAATAACTATAGTATATACTTCCTTAGTTATAATAAATATAATAACTATAGTAATAGCTATAGAAACTAGTTAGATAGTTATAGTAACTACTTAAGTAGTAATAGTTTTTAAAATAAGTATTATTTTATCTATATTAGAGAGGGCTATTAGTTAACTAAGTATATAGCTAAGGAGTACTAATATATATATAATTAGTACTTTATAGCTTAGTAAAATAAAGATAAATACCCTTTAAATACTAACTTTATAGCTTTTATTATTAATATAGAAGGCTTTTATATTAATAAGGTAGATAATAATAATAATAAAGACTTAATTAATATTTAAGATAATAAGAATACTTAGTTTTTATAAGATTAAGCCTTTAATTATAAGAATACTATATTTCTAATAGATTAAGTATTCCTTTACTTTATTAATCCTTCCCCTAAAAGAACTATAGGAATAAGTATAAGCCTAGTATAAGCTTTTATACTTAATAGCTACTATTCCTACTAGAGATTCTAAGGAATTATTCTAAATATAAAAGTAACTAAATACTCTATTAGTAGTTATAACTAATTCCTTACTTTATAAAATATAAACCTATTTATAATATTAAATATATTTTATAATATAGAAGTATTTATTAAGTTTAGCCTAAGACCTAATATTTTCTCTATTAATATAGTAACTATTTAAATACTAGTTAGTAAGATAGTATTCTATAGAAATACTAACCTCTTTTCTACTCTATATTTAAGATATAATAGTATTAGATATCTTCCTTTAAAATACTACTAATAAAGTAGTATATACTAAAAAGGATAGTTCTAAGCTAATATTCCTAGTTACTTAGAAATAAAGATACTTATAGTTTATAGTAGAAGATATATAAAGCTAATACTAGATATTCTTTATAATAGTTAAACTATAATAGCTTTATTAATAGTTTAAATATCCCTTTATTAATTAACTCTCTTATCTTCTCTCTAATATTAGTTATTTTATTAAACCTTTTACTTTAAAAGTAATCTTTAAATTCTATTATTATTATTAACTCTATAATTCTACTTTTAGAAGGTTTAAGTTTAACCTATAGGATAACTATAACTTTAACTATAAAGTTATTATTAATATTATATACCTAATTTTACTTTCTATTTTATATATTATTAATTTAGTAACCTCCTTTTAAAATAGATATTTCCTATCTTCTCTATCTATAAAGAATATATAAGAAGCCCTATAAATAGTATAGATTAATATATATTTAGAATTATTAAACTATTTAGTCTATAATATAGAAACTAACTTTATATCTATAGAATTTAAGAGTACTATATAGATTATAAGTATTACTTATAAGTAAGTACTTATAGAAGTATATTAGTTAGTTAGTAAGATTAAATAGTACTATACTCTATTTTAATATATATTTAAAATCTTATATACTAAACTTAGGAATACCTTTAGTAAGGAAGTAATACTATAAATAGTTCTTAAAGTTATTAATAATATTATAAAACTTAATAAACTAGTTCTTATACTATTTATCTTTAAAGTATACTTTTAAATTATATAGAAATTACTACTAATACCTTTAATCTTAATATAAATAATAGTTATTTAAAAGGTAATAAAAGTATTATAGATACTTATAGTATAATATAAAGTAAATAATACTTTAAATATATAAAATAACCTAGATATTATAAATATTCTTACTCTTCTTCTCTAAAGTAATATATATATATAGAGAGAGAAGGAAGGTTAGTAAAGTTTATATAAGTTAATTACTATTAATAAATATAATATTATACTTAATTTTAAAAATAAACTTATTATATTTTACTCTATATAAGTATAAGAGTACTATTATAAGCTTTTAAATAATAAAGATAGTAGAAATAATAGAATTCTACTAGAACTAGTAGTATAGTCTATACTATTAATAGTAGAGATTAGTAGTCTAGCTAAGCTAGTAATAATAATAGTACTATAACTATACTAATATAGATAGTTAAGAGGTATAAAGAATAAGTTAAAGCTAGTAATATACTATACTCTATCTACTCTAATAATAAGTATTATAATAGAAAAGGAGAATAAGAACTTTATACTTATATTAAAGCTTTAATATAATAGAGTAATTTATATTCTAGGTAACTCTTTTAAGGAATCTAATAATATAAAGATTACTAATTTAATTAGACTTAGTATTTTTATCTTTAAACTATTTAATAAGAAGAAATATAGTAGAATATATATTTTTAATACTTATATAGTTTATAAGATTAAAAGTAAGAATATTAAGCCCTTTAAAAAGTTATAGATAATTTTTTAAAGATATAAAGATAAGGAGAAGAAGGGTATTCTTATATAATCTCTAACTATATAGTATATTAGCTAATATCTTCTACTAGTACTAATAGCTATACTAATTATACTTTATAGTATAATCTTAGAACTTTATAATATTATTTAGATATACCTTTAGTTAAAGTCTAAACTAAAGTATATTATCTTAATATACTTACTATTTAAACTATAGTATAAGTACTCTCCTAATATTATTATAAGAATTATTAAGCTACTCTATAGTATTACTAAATCTAAAGTTTACTAGTTTATAATATACTAAATATATTATATTAAGGATTTATAGATAGAGACTTCTATATATAATCCCTACCTTATAGTTATAAACTCTATATATAAGAAGGATAATTTTAGCTTAATAGTTATATAAGTTAATAATACTTTTAACTTTAATATTTTTAAGTTCTCTAAGTTTTTAAAAAAGAAAGTATAGAAATAGGAGTTAAAGTATAAGCTATAGATATAACTTAAGAAGAATACTATATTTAACTTTAATAGCTTTTATATTCTTAAGTAAGGAATAGATATCTATATATACTAGAAGAGCTAAGGTATAAAGATTAAACTTATAGATATTAATATATTTAATTATATATAGAAATATACTAAGTAATAAGC
Source organism: Diaporthe longicolla (assembly GCA_000800745.1). Lineage (NCBI taxonomy): Eukaryota > Fungi > Ascomycota > Sordariomycetes > Diaporthales > Diaporthaceae > Diaporthe > Diaporthe longicolla. Next base: position 114,996 of record JUJX01000159.1, on the reverse strand, counting down.
TTATAAAGTATACTTAGCTATAGTTTATTAACTAGAAATAGCTTTTAATCTCTTTATAATAGTATAGATATAGGATCTAATAAATTTAAACTATACTAAGTTAAATAAATATTTATAATAGTAAATTAATAATATAAACTATAGAATTTAGTTTATACTAATAGATATTATAAAGATTAAGTTTATAGTTTTTATAGATAGCTCCTTTACTAATAATACTAATTTTAGCTTATAAATTAAATTTATAATAGCTTTTCTTATAGAGGAGCTAAATATAAATAATACTTATTAAAAAGCTATTAAAGATATTATCTATTAGTTCTCTATTAAATATAAAAGAGTTATTTAAAGTATATTTACTTTAGAAATCTATAGTATAGTTAATAAATCTAATATAAGTATTATAATATCTACTATAATTTATAAAGTTACTAACTATTTAGGACTTTTATAGATTCTACTTATTATTTATACTAATTCCTATTTATTATATAAGTATTTAGTTAAGTTAGGTACTATTAAAGAGAAATACTTAATAATTAATATAATAGTACTCTACTAATTATATAAGTAGAGAGAGATTAATAAGATTAAGTAGATTAATAATAATAATAATCCTACTAATATAATAATAAAGATAATACTAAATAAGGCCTTTAAATAACTTATTTTTAATAATAAGTTAAGGTTTTATATTTAAGGATATATAGACTAAAAGGTACTAGTATTTATAGAGTTTTAAATAAAGATATTATTTAGAGAATTACTTCTAGTAAAGTAGTTATCTTAATAATATTAGAATAAATAAACCTTTAAGTTAATAAAGTTACTCTATTTAATTAATATTTATAAAATAGTATATACTACTAGTAAAAGTAAAAAGTTAAACTAATATAATAACCTTTAAATACTATATTAAGATAAAACTATTTTAAACTACTATAACTAACCTTAAACCTTCTTAAGTTTAAATTTATATTATTAATTCTAAAGTAAATACTAGTACTTAAGAGGTATATTATTAGAAGACCTTTACTTCTAAATAGTTTTACCTATAGTAGAAACTATAACTACTCCTATAAACCTATAAAAGATAACTAAGAGAGAAGAGTACTATACTACTATATAAATAACTCTAATACTTTTATACTATTATATAATATCTATTATAAGGAAAACTTATAATAAAATACTTAAATTAAATAGCTTTAAAGTAATCTTATACTAATAGTTAAGTCTTTTCTTTAACTATAGTTAGTCTAATCTAATTTAGTTTAGTTTAATCTAAAGCTTTAAAAAAAAGGATTATTACCTATCTATAATAATACTATTATAAAGTATAAGTATTATATTTCTTATAAACCTTATATAGGGAAAATATAAATTAATAAAAGGTTAATTAAATTAATAAAAAGTTAATTATATATAGAATATACTATTTAGTATTTAATAAGATTTATTTTAGATAAAAAGGATAAGCTTATATATAAACTATACTAATAGGTATTAATAATAATTCTTACTTTAATATATACCTTTATTTTATAGTACTATAGCTAATTAAGTTAGTATACTATACTAAATTAGAAGATAGTAAGAGTTTAAGTTTAACTTAACTTTAGAGGAAATAACTTTTTAAAGCTTACCTACTATTTAATAAAAGACTACTAGTATAAGAATAAGGGTAAGTATAATATAATTACTTATAGGGTTATATAACTAATCTATAAGTATATAATAGAAGTCTAGCCTTCTACCTTCTAAGTATAGGCTCTTCCTCTTAATATACTAATTAAGTAATATAACTATAACCCTTATATATATATAAAACCTATACTAACAATAACCTTCTTATAAAATTACTTAAAAGTTATTTTTTAGCTTACTATACTACTAAAGTTAAGATAATAAGTAAGGTAACTATAATTTATTACTATATATTTAGTTATTTAAAACTAATAGCTTATAAATAGTTATAGAATAATAATTAATAACTAAGTATACTTTTATATAAAAATAGCTTTAAAATTTAAAGTTATAAATATTATATTTATATTAATAAAGTTTAGTTTATTTATTAAAAAATTAAAAATATATAATATAAACTTTAATATTATTAAAACTTATATATTCTTTAAAGTAAAGTTATAGAGGGGTATAAAGTTATTATTAATAAAGAAGAAAGTATATAAAAACTTTAAAAAAAAGGTTTAGTTAAAGTTAAAGAAAGAACTAGGCTATAAATTTAAAATAGTTATATAAAATTATTTAAAAAGAATAACTTTAAATTTTTTAATTTTATACTTAAAAAAGCTTTAAATATTATATTTATTCTTTAAATATTATATTATAATATAATAAGGAGGTTTTACTTTTAATTTATATATATCTTAAAAGTATATAGTCCCTTTATATAGTAGTAAATACTTAAAGACCTAGCGTTAAAAATAAATATAATATTAATAATAATATAGAAGTCTCTACCTAAGTATATAGCCTTAGCCTTATACTATATAAATAAAGGTAGGAATTATTAATTCTAATAGTACTATAAACTAAATTTATTAATATATAACTTAGTAGTTAATTTATTATAGTAAGATAATAAAGTAGTTATATAATAAAACTAGGAATAGTCTCTTAGAATAGTTTTTATATAAGTAGTTTTATAAAGGAAATTCTAGCTAAAAATATAATCTTCTACTACTAATATATATATATATATATATATATATATAATCCTAAGAACCTTTAAAATATAGTTTAAAGAAAGACGACTCTTATTAAGTAAATACTAGAATATCTATCTAAGTATATAGCTAACTAAAAATAGAGGCTAAAATAGACTACTTTAAAAATAACTATATAGAAGTAATCTATAAAGATATTTAGAATACTTTAAAGAAAGTAAAAGAGAGAATATATAAGAAAATACTAAAAAAGGAAGAATATAATAACTTTATACTATTCTATATCTATACTTTTATTATTAAAGATAAGAAGTTTTTTAAAAAAATTATAAGATGTTTAAGAAATAAAGGAAGGGGGAAATTTAAGGAGCTTATAGGAGATTAATATAAGTAGAAGTACTAAGAACTTAAATACTTTATATATAGGCTTTAGGCTGTTAGGGAAGAGTCTAATAGCTAAGTAGATAGTAGATAAATAGATAGTTAAGAAGAAAATATAGTGTAGCTAAAGCTTTATAATATAATAAATATATTTAACTTTAATAAAGTTTTATAAGTAATTAATAAAGTATATAATAATAGTTTAATATAAAGGTATAATAGTATAATATAACTAGAAGTATAAAGAACTTAAATTAACTAGTTTCGTTTTTATTTTATATATAGCTATAGTTATATATAGTGCCTTTATATAGTTATAAATACTTAAAACCTAGCGTTTAAAAAATATATATTACTAATAATAGTAGTTAGATATAATAAGTCTATAGGCACGTGGCGGTAGTCTTATAGTGTAATATAGAGAACTTAAAGAGTTTATAGGTTACTAGGGAAGAGTTTAATAGTTAAGTAGATAGTAAATAGATAGATAGTTAAGAAGAAAATATAGTATCGCCGAAGAACGTACACTTAGTCCTCGATAGTAAGTCGATCTCTTGCCCTGTAGTACAATGGATTTACTTCATTAGAGAACGGCGTCGTTTAAAAGGCAGCCGTCTAGAGTTTCTAACACATGGCCGTGCTTGCTATATAGCTGAGAGTCTCTCGACTATAGTGAGCTCCGCGTCATGAGTAGTAAAACACATTACCCTCCATCAGTCTCCTAGCAGTCCTAGTCACCACACATCGTTCGATCACGGGCCGATCATCCCTGTGACAAGTCTGTGCTTCTACCTCCATGATTCCGCTCCCGTGTTGAATACGGATGATCCGTCCTGGCTTCTTGCCGTCTACTTCAGATGATCCCGAGACACCTCCTGCAACTGGCAGCACCGCGTCGTGGACTTCCGGTGAAGGACTGGGCGTCCTCCGGGGCGTTGGTAAGCTGTCAGCTCGATGTGCCGGATCTGTACCGGCGAAGTGATGCGCTATTGTCCCCTCCGTCATCACGGCAGATGCAATGGTAACACCTCCGGTGAGTTGGAGGCTGGGATGCGGCTTCCCCATGCTGTAGGCCAGCACCTGGATGTCCGCCCGCTTATGCTCTGCCAACCCATTGTCAGACGGCGGCGAGAGGAAAGCAATTTTTGGAGTGCCCTTGGTCTTCCCGGCCTCCCCTTCCGAGCTCGCCAACCCCATGCGAACAGCTCCTTGTCTTCGGATGGACTCAGCAACTTGGAGTGACAGTGCCGAGTCCGGAGGCTGGGCCCTCACTGCGGCAGGCAGACTGCTGCCATCGACCAGAACGAACGGGTTTGCCGAGTCGATCAGCGTGACGTCCACCACGAGGTCTCCCAGCGCAGGCACCTCCTCCACGACCATCTTCTCGGACCGTCTGCCGCTGGGTAACAGCTTGCCGGTCATGCTGCCCACGGGCTCAACAAAGGCGACCCTGATCTCGCTGCCGGGGCCCTTGACCCCAGGGATGAGACAGTCCCCGTCCTCCTCCACATTACCATCCTCATCTAATCGAACCGTTTCTACAATAAGCTTCTGGGTGTTCGTGTTGAACACCCGCACATCGACCGACGCAGCCCCAGGCATCGGCGTCACCAATCCCTCCTGCACAGCAAAGGGGCCAACGCCCGAACAGATATTCCCACAGTTCCCGCTGAGGTCGACGCTATCTCGTCCGACGGCGACCTGGACGAACGTGTAATCGACATCGGCATCTGCCCTACTGGACGGCGCGACCACGGCCACCTTAGAGGTCACGCTGCTGCCACCTCCCACGCCGTCGACCTGCCGCGCGTCGTTGTGCTTGGAGCCCATGGCGGCCAGGAGTGGGGTTGCCCATTCTTCTTGGGATGGTGGTAGGTGGGCCCGGTGGATGAAGAGGCCCTTTGATGTGCCTGCGCGCATGAGGACCGCGGGGAGGGAATGCCTGACGCGGCGTCTTGTGGTGGCGGGTGTTATTGCCATGGTTGGAATGGGGATGGAGAATGAGTTGTGGATTGGGAGAGGTTGAGGCAACACAGGATGGAAGATTTGGTGAAGTAATCTGGACTGCGTGATGTGTCTACTTGGCCTAGCAGGTTTGAATCGCATCGATGTCGTGTGAGGAACGGTCTGTGACCAGGTCGGCTTCCTCGATGTAGACAGTTTTGGTTTTCCTTGTTCTCCCAAGGCACTTTCAACAATTAGATTACCATCGAAATCTCAAATATGTCCATAGGGTTGCTCCATATATCCTTGTGAGCATGTTAAGTGCCGTACATCACGTCAAGGGGCGAGGCTGTGTCAGTGGCGTTCATCCGCGGGAGCGAAGACATCCCGCGGGATCGGGTGGAGTGCCTTTCCCGCTCAATATCCGGCGCCGTGGAGAGTGAGCGGACCTTGGCGGCAATAGTGGGATACCCAGCCAGAGTCCAGAAAAATAGGGAATTCAATAGAAAAGAAGAATCTGTTGGTTGTCGGATTAGGATCAGGAGAATACGCTATCCAATGCGGAACCGTTGAAGCCAAAGAGCAAATCTTCAAAGGATGTTGAGGTGTTGTCTCCTGTCATCCCATGAAGCCAAGACGGATTTCCTACTAAGCTTGAAGAACCGAAATTTGAACTCTGCATTACCGGGCCTGCGGGGACTTGATGTTGGAAAAATTCGGGTTGGATCGGTCCTGCTGAAGCTGTGTTGAGATCTTGACCTCTTGCAAAGCTTTGGATTATTCCATCGATGTCTGACCAGCCCAAGGATGGCGATCCATCCCCGGTATCCATGTGGGGCGAGGCATCTTGTACGGCTCGAGTCAAGTTGTCTGATCCGTGAAAAACTTCATGTGCAGCTGGCACGGGTGCCTCCGCTCTTGCACGACGTGGTGTACGATTCCCAAGCTGTGAGTTTGAGTTATCGTGACTCGGGCCAATGTCTACCCCAAGTCTCATCATTAAGCCTTCAATGATAGCTTGAGCTCTCCTTACTGCCCAGTTGGTTTCCCGGTTTTCACGAAATACAGACATGCAGGTTTCCAGACATTCTCGAGCTTGCGACTCTGTGCTACGTTTTGCAGCTATTCGAACGTGGATCGTCGCCGCGACATAGGTGGCGTACGAGATCAGGTAAGGTGCATGTCTCACTGAGAACACCCTGTCATAGGTTCGAAGGACAGCCACAATGCTGTCCGCTGCAGATGCACATGTAATGACTGAGTTGACGGAAATGGAACGAGACGTGTTATAGAGATGGCCATCAGCAACGAATGGGCGATGTAGAAGGATTGTTAGAACGTGATACATGGCGCTGTCATTATGTTAGTGAGTTAAGAATCCAGGATTCTGATCGCAGACGTTTGTGGCAATTACTTACTGTAGGCTCAGAACATGTGGCGGAGGGATAAGACCATTGCTCCCCGGATCAAAGACAAGATGTGCGGGCAGCGAGTCTTTCCAAGTCGCTAATTTTGAGCTCAGCGACTCAAGCATAGCGGAAAGCTCGGCGGCACTCTTGTCAAATGCCCTCTCTGTATATATACAGCTGAGGATGTCGCTCATAACAACGGATAGCCGGCATAAGTACGTGAATGTCGATACGCTGTACGCAGGCGAGCCATGGTAGTTGGTAGCATCGGCGGAGTACGCGAACGGCTTCCAATTCTCAAATTCTTCAAACGTGTCGAGGAACTTGATTGGAACCAGCGTGTCGGCTTCTTTCAACGATGCAGGGCGTCCTTGATAGAGACTCTGGATCTTATCGACGACTGGTGACGGAGTCAGCGTTTTCACTTAGCACACTCGATTTGCAAGTTTCCGTACCGAAAGCGCCCCAAAATACACGACGTCGTATTTCGAGATCTTCGTCAGAGAATTTGCGTGGTATACCAAGGCCAGGCGCATCTACATGCATGCCTAAGTCGATGATCATCCGGAACGCGAGGCCCGCGTACAGCCAGGCGGCGCTCCTCTCATCACCCAGCGCAAATAAGGAGTTCGTCATTACTAGCAAGGCCTGAATGGTTGTGATCTCACTTCTGTCGAGCGCGTCCCCGAGCAGTTTGCGCACACGCTCACGAAAGGCCCAGCCAGCGGTACGGACATCATTTGGGTCCCTCCGGACCTCTCTCCGAGGGCTGAATTTAGAAGCACCGAAGTAGATGGCATTCAGCAATATCTTGGAGAAGTATGGACCATTACATGCCATGTCTCGCATGAAAGCTGGCCGGTACGTAAGCAAGAAGGAGTGATGCTGGCGATTCCAGTGCAAAGACAAGAGGTGCATGCCAAGCTCTGGATCCACACCATCAAAATCAAGGGTTCCCCCTCGGTGGTTGAACTCCTCGAGTTGGCCTGAGCCGGGTCAGTGTCAAAGATTCGCGGGTCTGGGGCAGGTGGATCAAGTCACATACGCTGTTTCGCTGCTTCTGCGACCAAGCCCTTCTCGATCCACTCGTCTGACATCCGCGGGCGGAGGTCAGCTACGGATGATCGCTCCTGGAGACTCTCCTCATACAGGGCGCTCGTGCGGCCATGATAGCTTGAGATGCCATTCGCAGAGACCACTATCCGGGAAACATCCCCGCGATGGGAAGGTGGCGGGTCAGCTGGGGTGTGTGGCTGTTGCGACCCGGAGCGGTCATCCGGATTCTGAGAGGGCGAATCGCCGCCGTTCTGTTCCGCGGGAGACACAATTGATGGGGTGGCTTCACGGGCCGAGGTCGGAGTGCGGGTCTCGGGCCTAGTGACGCGCGATGTGCCTCGCCTCGGCAGCTCAGCACGTCGTCGCGTTGGCGTCGAAGCCGGTAAATTGCCTGCGGGACTTGCCAATGGCTCGTAAACGCAGTCTTTTCCATAGGTCTTGCAATTGGCGCATATTGGCTGTTCATTGTTGCACTTGATCTGACGGAAGAGGTCAGCGTTTACTTGCTTCCCATTCTGTGGGGAAGCCGTCTTTACCTTGCGCCGTCGGCAGAAGGAACATGCCTCAACGGCGCGCCTCCGTGGGCGCCCGGATGCTGTGATATTGTTCCCAGTTTTTGGACCCATTTCAGGCTTGCTAGAAGGGAAAGGACGGGGTTATGGTGGTAGCCGTGGGTATCGTGCGGGTGAGCAGTGAGAACACGGCCTTTGTTGACGGGAAGAAGTTACGAATAAGGCTTGCCGCGGGTAGAGCCAGCCGTGAAAATGACTGGCCGTGGCTAACAGGGGTCCACATCTTGGAGAACACCCCCCCCAATTCCACACAACTATTTGCTACTTCAACGTATGTATTTTCACGAGCCCCTTTCTTGTTTCCATTTGACCCTCCAATGGTGATTATGTGTCCAAATTTGTAGCTTTTGAGGATTTGAGTCCCCGGTCGACTTCCCTGACCTTCCGGGCACGCGTTGCAGCAACCGTTTCAGGCGCGGCGAGTCGCCAGATTCTGATATAGAGCTTGGAATGCATGGCACAGACAGGATGAAGAAACCACAGGTCATCCCCGCGCAGGCCCAGAACAGGAGAGGAGCGATGAAGTACATCTGGTCCTCCGTTCCAGCGAACTTGATAGTGCTGTACGGACGGACAGATGCTGATATGGAGGCCTTGTTTTGTTTTGACAGTCAGCTGATGACATTCGCAAAGTGCAACCGTGAAAAGTACGGAGATACCGAATTTCCTCTGCCAGGTCATATTCAAAGACAAAGTTACTTTCCATGGCAGCAACACCATAGTCCATTCCGAAAATACTTGGACGCTGGCCGAGGTGACCATGACATAAAGAAGGCTGTAACAGTTTTCCGGAGTCCGCAGGTAGAAGTCTCAGATAGCATTGTGAGGAGTGCACTGCAGGTTCAAAAATTAATGCACGCGATGCCCCAGCTGGACTGAAGCGAGACCACAGCATGCAGCCCCACAAAAAGAAGCTCTTGGTCTTTACGGCCGGGACGAATATTCGACACCAATCAAGTAGAACGACTGACTTGACGAGAGGCAGTGTCGCGGAGTAACTGCATTAATATACTAAAATAATCTACACGGCGGATCTGCTCACATCCAACGGACGGATCATGCCTCTGTACCGCAAGTTCCACTGATAAACGTATTATCCTGGTGTGTAGATAATGAAGTATCCGGCGTAAGTAGTTACAAGACAAGCAATCTGGTGGAAAACGCGTCAGTGGCTGGGTCTTGATAGTCGAACTCCCGCACAAGTGAGACATCTGGAGCCCTTCAATATGGATAGGAGACTCTGTAACTCACGAAGCCCAGAATCATCAACGCTGGAAGTCCGCACGATTAGCGATTGATTGAAAATAGGAATAATCCGATCGAAATTGAAATGGGGCCTCACCGTCTTCGACTTTCAACGTTCTCGCGACCCAAATCTTGGTATACCCCTGGATCAAGCAACAGAGCGCAGTGACAACTGTGCAAAACGTTGTGACGAACCAGGCAAGACCATTTTGGTTTGGTGGATTACTGAAGTCTGGCGTTATTCCTTCGGCTGGGTCCAAGGTTGGCAGTGCTAGCAGTGAAAGCAGCTGCTCCGAGGACATCGACATGGCGATCTGACGCGAAAGGTGCCGCCTCGAGTCGACGAGTCCAACACAATTTGACGATGTCCAGGGAGGCTTCCTCAGAGGTGGTTACCCAGAGAACAGTCCTCAAGAAATGTGATGGTCCAAGCCTTTTGGAAAAACAAATCTGATTAGCAGGGGTTTGATCAATACCTTGTACCAACATTTGTTGGGTCGGAATCTGTTGACGGTTCCACCCGGCCCCTCCCGGAATATGAGGGCACCCCGTGTGCAATGTGACCGATAAATCCGGACGGCATATTGTTGGTTCCACGTCGTATTAAAGCTGGACCGGTTCCTGAGGGGAAAACACCAATCTCAGTCCAGTCCTACTGTCGCACACGTTGAGCGGGGTTTCAACGGACTCCACCAACCAATGCACGGCTCAGGGTGAGGAGTATTCTGACCGTAAGCGCCGTGAGGCTTTTGCTACTGTGGTCCCATCCAGTATCACGAGAACTTGAAGAAGAATTCAGAGGCCTGCTTGACGCAACCGCCGAGCACAAGCGAGTCACACGCGAGCAACCGGGCTTTTTGGAGATTTCATACTTCTACCGACCACTGCTTCGGGTTCATATCCTTGCCTGTGCGTCTGTCGATTCAGTGTTCCGTCATATCGCCGTCACACCGAGACTTAACATGTCATCGAGTAAGTTGAGCTCTACGTATGTTTTGACACGACTGAGATTGCAGCTGAACTGAACCTTTGTAGATCACTTCGAAGCCTCGACCAATGGGCACCATTACCCAGCGGTCCCAGCGGCGGCCGATCTCAGGCAGATGCAGGCGCGCCTGCCTCTCCCATCAGTTGCGCCTGGAACCATAGATCATGCTTCAATGACGAGTGAGGAGGCTGCGGTCCAAGCCCGCCAGGTGTTGCAGACGATGAACAGGGCGTTGGCAGCCCGTGATGTCAAAGCTCTGGCGAACTGCTTCTTCCCTGGCCAAGCATATTGGAAAGATCAGCTGAGTTTGACCTACCACCTGCGCACTTTGACGGGCCCTCAAGCAATCGCTGCCGGGCTCATAGAAACGTCGCGACTGCGGGCACTGGCTGGAGAGATCGAATTCTCCAATGCTCAGTTCACACCCGCGGCCCCAACGCTCCAGTACATCGAGAGCGACCTGACTTTCCGGACTGGCTCCCCCCAAGCAACCTGCAGTGGTAGAGCTTTACTGTTGCCACTCCGAAGTGAGAATGGTGGAATTGAGTGGAAGATCTGGATCCTCAGCACCAAATTGGAGGATTTGGACGTGCAGCCTGAGGACGAAAGCTTGCTCTCGAAACCATCTGAGCCGCTCAGTGGCGAAGAGACACTCGAGACAGATGTTTTCATCATCGGAGGCGGCAATGCGTAAGCACATCCTACGTTATAGGAAAGAGTATCCATCTTGATGTATGTCATTAACGTGAGCAGCGCTGTCACACTTGCTGCGAGGCTGAAGGCGTTGGGAGTTGCAAGCATAATGGGCGAGCGGAATCCCAGACCCGGGGACAACTGGAACCGCCGCTACGAGTGTCTGAAGTTCCACGTCCCAACGTCTTTGTGCGAGTTACCGTACATGAGCAAGTCACATTTGTCTTTTCCATTCCGCAGCCTCTTATACTGATACAGAACCAGATTACGATAAGACGCTTCAAACTCCACATCTACTCACTCGAGCTGAACTCGGCGAACAGGTGAGAAGATATGTCGACAAGTTCGGTCTGCAGATGATCAATTCTGCCTCCATACGATCGGCCAAGTTCGACGAAATGCAGAAGCGGTGGACCATTGGTATTGAGACACCCGGCGGGAAGCGCACGGTGCTTAGCAAGCATCTCGTCCAGGCTACTGGATTTGGGTCACAGATTCCATATACTCCTTCCATCGCAAATCGTGACTTGTTCCAGGGAGTTAGCGTTCACTCTGCGGACTACACAAACGCCATCAAGAATATCAAGGACAAAGGCCTCAAGTCAGTCGTGGTTATTGGCTCGGCTAACACTGCCTTCGATGTCGTTCAAGAGTGCTACGATGCCGGGCTACGAACAACGATGAACGCCCGCTCACCCACTTATGTAATACCCCTGGAATACATCTGTCACGAGATGAGCTTGGGTTCCTACGACTCCCCCGCCGGAGTCGAGGCCATCGATAAAATGTTCCTCACCCTCCCACAAGTCGTGGGCAGCCATATCTCCAAGGGACTCTTCACCGCTTTGGCATCCAACGAGCCCAACCGGTACGCCAAGCTCGCGGAAGCCGGCTTTCCCGTCTTCGACAGCGCGCACCCGGACGCGGACCTCATGGCAAACCTCCTCGAGCGGGCTGGGGGCCACTACGTCGACGTTGGCACGACGAAGCTCATCGAGGACGGCAAGGTCAGCGTCAAGGCCGGTGTCGAGCCGGTGGCGTACACTGCCACGGGGCTGAGGTTCTCCGACGGGACAACAGTCGACACCGATGCGGTGGTCTGGTGCACCGGGTTTGCCGACCGGGAGGCGCGAGTTCTGGCGTCTACTATTCTTCCGCCTGAGACAGCTGCGAGGCTCGATGGTACTTGGGGTCTTGACGAGGAGGGAGAGGTGCGAGGCATGTGGAAGCGCCAGAGAGAGGTCGAGAACTATTGGGTCATGGGTGGGTATACGCAGCAACATCGGTATTATTCGAAGACCTTGGCATTGCAGATCAAGGCGGCCCTTGAGGGGGTTTTGCCGCCGGCGTATCTTGAGACTCCGTCCTCGTAACAGTGGCGAACGCGTCATGCTTCTCGATGTGCGTCGGGTCTGGGGCGCTTCGCTGCAAAGTGTCATCGGCGCGGGTTTTGAGCTGGTTGTGCAACTGATCTCAGAATTTGAAGGGGGTGGAAAAGGTATGACACAGAAATTGTATGACTTGACAGAACTTGGAACTCTTTTCAGGAAGGGTTAGTGAGGCTGAACCGGTATTAATAAATTGGCAGAAGTCGGAGTTACGTAAATAATAAGCTAAATATATCCTTAAGAGGCTCTAGTTAAGCTTCTCTACTACAGCTTTAAGTAAGAGAGATATATTAAGTTATGAATAACATTCTAAGTCCACTCTCTACTCCTAGGATTTCTTTATAAATTTAGAAAATAGAAAACATAGATTTATAAGGTAGAAATTAAGGGGTATAGGGTAATATATACTTACTAACTAATTAAGGTACTTTATTTAATTTTACTTTACTTATATACTACTTATACTAAATACTTTTTATATTTTTAATCTATAAATTTACTAATTCCTTTTTATTTATTAAATAATACTCTTTTACTAACTATTTATAATATATTATATTTATAAACTTCTTCTTATAATTAATTATATTAGTATTTATTAGTACGGGTCTCACGTATATATAAGGGTTGTGGTTGTATTAGTTAATTAGTGTGTTAGGAGGAAGAGCCTATACCTAGAAGGTAGAAGGCTAGACCTCCGCTATATACCTATAGATTAGTCACGTGACCCTATAAGTGATTGCATTACGCTTACCCCTATTCCTATAGTATTAAAAATATATTTTTATTATTTAAAATTAAATCTTTTAATATTATAATAATATTAATAATTCTTAATTATATTTATTTTAAAGTATAATAGTTAATAAATTATTATAATTAGAATAACTATATTAGTATTATATATAATAAACTTTTAATACTTTTTTAATCTTTTAATTACTTAAAGGAATTATATAATAGATATAATACTTATAAGAATCTTAAAGTTAATTTAAATAAAATTATAAAATAAGTTAAATATATAATAATTAAAGAGAATTCTAAGTTTATTTATATATATTTATAATATTCTTTTATAATAGGTTTAACTTTAATAGTTTTAATATAAACTAAGATTAAATATAGTTTAATATTATAACTACTAGTATAAAATACTAACTTTTAATTATAAATAAAGTATAAAGAATTATAAATTTATTATATTTTCTTTTACTATATCTTTTAGTTTAATAAAGGAATTAAAATAATATATAAAGTTTATATAAATTAATTATAAAACTAATTATATTTAAATTTAATTCTTTATCTTTTAAATTATTTTTAAATATATAACTAGTTACTTACTTTATTATTAATAATTAAACGATTTCTTTTTTTTACTTTATATAATAAATTAATATTAATTAATAATATAAAAGTATATTATTATTTTTAAACGTAATTTATATAATATTAAAATTCTTATATTTAAAAACATTACTTCTATTATAGTTTTTATATATATTATTTAATATAATAACTACCTTTATATAATATTTATTTAAATATGGAGCGGCAAATGGAGGATGTAAATGTTAAGCACCGTCCCGATAGCGCTCTGTATCGTCCCGCCGAGCGCGAAGGGCCGAGAGATCGTCTGGAGGGTCTCCAGCAATGAATCCCAGCTGTGGCCTGCTCGCGGGGCTGCATATACGGCGGCAAGCGGGACGTTGGACAGGTACACTAGCAGCGTGACCAACAGGCCCGCGTCGATGGCGAGAGCATGCGCTTGCTGATGGCAAATATCTGCTTGTAAAGCAGGAATATGGCCGCCTTGGGGAAGAAGAAAGCTGGGAAGAAGAGCACCGTCTGCACAAATGGAAAGCGTAGATACGTGCCCGTATACCAGCAGACGGGAATATCCCACGAGTGGCGGTAGTACTTGGGATCTGTTCGCGAACATCCAAGGAAGCTTAGGCCAGTGACACGCCACAGGGAGCAACAGAAACGAACACCACGCACGAGCTGTGATCACGCCTGTATAGGCGATATTTGTCAGAACGGCTAGGAGTTTGAAGCCTGCGACATGTTAGCGTCTTTGCCTGGTTTGAGAGATCCATTTCAAGGCTCAAAAATAGGTAGGCTACTCACTGTCCGCCGAGTGTAGTTTGCTTCGGTTGATCCATAGGCGCCCGGCCCCCAGCGCCGTTGAAATGACGCCTAGAACGACGCCAACGGCGATGACAACGCCACCCAGACTCGGTGGATTGACAAAGTTGTACACCCCATTCGGGGAAACTCCAGCGGGGATTGTGCAAAGATCCACGTTCGGCGAGTCCATTGTAAAAGAGAAGTGACCACGCACAGACACGGAGGAAATGGACAACAGGATATTGATGGAATGGGGATGATCACACAGCCGAAGAGCACTCAACTTGTCCCACGAGCGACCAAGTGCAAAAGGGTGAAAGCATCTCATAAACTGATCGATCAAACGGCTGCAGACGTCGAGCAGGTGAACGGCACAGTAAATACGAGCAGCTCATCTCCCTCACAATACAACCAACGACCGCATGCGCATCCCGGGGTAATTTTCTTTTGGGCGGGAGGGGTGTGGTGTGGTGGACGAGACCCTGTCCTTAATATCACGCACTTCTGCCCTGAAAAGAAAATACTATTGGTGCGAAAGGTAATACATACACGCACATGTACAATGCACGTACCGGTGTCACGTAACCTCTACAGGCTCCGTTGAGTGGCTGAATGTAGTCTCATCATCCTAATCCTGCTGGCTGTCGTGCAACCACACGGTCGGATTTCACCACTCACGGGGGTTTGGGGGCTGAAAGCTCTGGGGTTTTGTGCCGATCCTGTCTAGCTGGGTCCTCACTCTTGCATCTGCAGGTTTCGCATGGTCAATCAATCAACCAACGCACACAGCAGACGGTACGACCCAACCGAGTAATTGTCACCACAGATACAGTCAGCTCTACTGCTACCTTCCTCGGATGCTACGGAACGATGAAGATGTCCTCTGGTACCTATCATGCGTGCGTAAGTCAATGCGGCTCCGTATGAGCCACTCTCCTTGTCTTTTATTTCCATTTAATGAAACATTGGACGAAGCAAAATAAGTAGTGAAAGAAGAAGTCGCGACACGAATCGAAACGCATTATTCATAGCTGACCTTCATCCACAATGGACTCGCAATGCAAAGCATTGATCTCCTTGCTCGGAGCAGAGAAAGTCTTGCTGCCAGGCAGCACCGGATACAACGAATCAATCGTCTCATACTTCTCTCCCCAAGCATCGGCTGTTCAGCCTCTATGCTTCGTGACCCCGCAGACCGTTGCTGACGTGTCGGCCGTGGTCAAGTCTCTGACCACCAATGGCGACATTCCAAACTTTGCGGTCCGCGGCGGAGGTCACATGTGGATCCCCAAGGCGTCGAAC
This sequence comes from Diaporthe longicolla, assembly GCA_000800745.1. Lineage (NCBI taxonomy): Eukaryota > Fungi > Ascomycota > Sordariomycetes > Diaporthales > Diaporthaceae > Diaporthe > Diaporthe longicolla. Next base: position 99,195 of record JUJX01000159.1, on the reverse strand, counting down.
TCGGACGGCGGCGTGACCGTCGATCTGCGCGGTCTTAATTCGGTAGAGTTGAGCGATGACCACTCCAGTGTGTCTGTCGGCGGCGGCGCGACATGGGACCTTGTTTACAACAAACTGGACCCTTTGGGCCTGAGTGTAGCTGGAGGCCGTGTGGCCGGCGTAGGCGTCAGCGGCCTCACTCTAGGAGGGGAATATCCTACTTTGGCCCAAAACACGGTTGGTCATGCAACCAGGCAACATCTTTCGAGGTCGTACTGGCCGACGGCTCCATCGTCAAGGCCAATGCCCAGCAGAATGCGGACCTTTGGAAAGGTCTGCGCGGCGGGGCCAACAACTTCGGAATCGTGACAGGAATGGAACTTGTCACCTTCAAACAGGGCCCATTGTGGTCGATCTTGAGCATCAGCCCTACTACAGTCCTGGATCAACAGGCCAAGATTTACGGTGAACTTATGGACGAAGAGAACTATGATGAAAATGCCTCATTTCTCACGGGCTGGGCATATTCCGGAGCGGCGGGGGGCAAAGTTGCTCTACATCAACTCGTCTACACTGAGCCCACCAACGGGACAGAAGTCCCGCCATTTTATAATGATGTCCTGGACTTGCCAACTATACCCAACATCGGAAGCCCTGCTATCGTCGCCAACATGAGCACAATAGCCCAGAATTCGGTGGCTCTGAATCCGAAGCAAGCAGCTCGGTATGTAAATTCATTTCTCAAAATGCACTTCCAACTGCATCAAAAATAAGCAATCTTGATCGTCCGCAAATACAGCGAGCTGACAAACCCCAAGCTACCTCATGGCATCAACCACATTCGTCCCAACCGAAGCGATGATTAAGGAGACCTATGCCGCCTTCGAAGCCAGCCTCCCACTCGTGCAGAACCTAACAGGAATCATGTGGGCGCTGAACATCGAACCGCTGCCGCCGCAGATCTACGCGCGCGGCGCAGCCGACAACGCCCTGGGGCTTGCGGACCGCAGCGGCTCCCTCGCCGTGTGCCTGCTCTCTCCCGCATGGTCGGACGCCGCCCAGGACGACAAGGTGTACGCGGCGGCGCGCGCGCTGATCGACGACGTTGAGAGCCGCGCCAGGAGGCTCGGCGTCTACGACCCGTACCTGTATCTCGACTACGCGGCGCCGTGGCAGGACGTGATTGCAAGCTACGGGCCCGAGAGCGTGGCGGAGCTGCGGGCGCTCCGGGCTCGCGTCGACCCGGATGAGGTTTTCACGAAGAAGGTGCCTGGTGGGTTCAAGATCCCGTCTTCTGATTGATGAGTTGAGAGAGTGGGCTGGGAAAGGTACCTTTGAGCAAACAGACTTTTGGTATGGCCCAAATGGTGGAACAGGAGGGTGCGAGCGTAGACAGTTGAAAATTAGAACGACAAGATTCAGTGTTGAATAGATACCTAGGTACTACCTTGCACACTGGTCATCCATGATCCTCGCTGCCTGGATTCTAGACATCCTCAGGAGCCTCAGCCTACCATGGCCGAAAACAGTAGCTGTTGATTCGAGTTGCTCTTTCAAACATACGATGTTTTGCGAACAACATTGTCAGTACAGTTGAAACAAGACGCACAGTAATCCTACCTTGCGAAAACTTCGCCCAAGTTCAATACCCAGAGTCAGGACGGAGTTGAGCATCTTCAGTTTGGCCATTTGGCTAATATCGTCATAAAACTTTGACATACATGTAATCTGCTCGACAAGACATGTTTGTGTTCAACTGGTCAAATGACGAAGCACGGCAAGGGAGTCATTGAACTCGTCAGTTGTACCAAGTTGGTCAGGATCCCACTTCTCAGTTTTTCCCCCGAAAGACATGCACAGTATACATCGCATCATTCTGTTCTTCTTGTTATTCTTTTTCTATTTTTAAAAGAAGTCGGGGGATGTATAAAGCTATTAAAACTCATGGGGACGAATCTAGTAATGCCTGTCAACTAAGAATTGTCCATCCGCCTGACAGCCAGGCAATAATGCCGCGAGTCACAGGCTGCTAGATAGGTACTGGCGGCGACGAATTCCGCACTGACGGAGAACCCTGGTATGCTGTTGGTCAATGAGAGCCTCGACATTCCAAGTCGAGATGGTGTCCAATTCCATCACGCTACGGTTCCCAGACCCGGGTCGAAGTTGGGTGTCGGACTGGGACTGGAGAACAGGCCAATACAGGAATCTGAGGTACGGGCGGATAGGGCAGTCGGCTTTCCGAAGGTGATCGACCTTACTACGACGCTGACACGGGTTTGAAGCTCAGTCAATGGACCCGGAATTCGAATTCTGACCTCGATTTCAGCTGCAATGTGCTAGTGGCGGCCCCGATTCCGAGAGAGGCGACGATAGGCGATTGATATTCAAGTGTGGTGGTAGTGATATGAGTTGTGTCGGCCCGCTAGAGATAGCCCATTGTAGTGCCGTGTTAGGTACAGGGTACCGTGCAGTGACTTGATCTTTCGATATTGTTACCTGCCATTTGTACCGAGAGTTGGTTATCAAGCATTGTTAGCGCGGCCCCCACGGAGGGTTGCACAAACCCAAGTGGCCAATATTCACTGTTGGTCCTCTGTTGGTGATGCAGGCGTCCAACCAACACGACCTGTCGTTCTCGTTGCATGATTCCCCCAGACCGGCCAGCACCCCCTGTGAAACCTCTCCACACCCTGGGAGCCTGGGTATCTCTGTGTGAGGCCTTTTCGAGCAGAGGCTGAATTACACAACCGATGTCCGACATGATGCTGGAGCTAGAAAGTGGGGTTGGGTGAGCATCCATGCATCCATTGAGAGCTAATGACATTCAATATCCTGGGCATGTGTGATTCTGCAACGTTTTCAATGTTGACAGAGCACAGCAGGATGATTGAGTGGCCTGCCCAAGAGTTCCATTGTGCATTCATCTCCCGAATCGAGAATCGATTTCGTTTTTTCTTCAAGCCTCCATCTGCGACCCATCCATCTGCTAAGAAAGCTATGGTTCCCCGTTTAGTCTAATCATTTGAGATGCTCTCTGAGCTGCTTCTACGCCCGGCCATAGTGGTCCCGACAATCTGTGTCATTTGCTTCCTCGTCTTCTTTCTCAGACGGTCTCGACTTCCTGGTATTCCCATCATCGGGGCCAAACACGGCGACTGGTTTCCTCTATTCCAAGCAAAATGGCGGAACACGAAGAACTTCCAAGCGGCCATGCTTCAAGCACATTCTCAGTACAGACACCAGCCAGTGCTTGTACCCGTAGCGGGCGAAGGTAACATCGTACTGTTGCCGTCTGAAGAAGTCAAATTTATTGTGGACCAGCCTGATTCAGTACTTGGTTTCAGTGAACGAGCCTTTGAAATATTTCAGATCGATTACACCTTTGCAGATCCCACGATACCGCGAGTGCCTTTACATGAAAGTCTCCTCCGAACAGCCCTCACCCCCCAGATCGGAAGTCTAATACCAGATCTGGCGGAGGAGGCAGCTTGGGCCTTCGAGACACACTGGGGCACCGACACCAATTCATGGAATGAGGTATGTGTCTTTGAGACTCTGCGGCACATCGTTGGCGGCGTCGCCAACCGTGTTTTTGTTGGGCGTCCATTTTGTCGTGATCCAGAGCTGGTTAACAACGGTATGGCCTTTGCCATCGATATTCCCCTCAGCTCAACCATCATCAAGCTGTGCTGGAAGCCCTTGCGTCCGATCTTGGCCCCACTCATCACCATTCCCAATCGCATACATACCTGGCGGTTTCGCAGGATTCTCCTGGCCGAAATAGACCGGCGTCTGCGTGTCTTCGATGCGCGCCGGAGGAACCCCGATGACAAGTCTCTCGGCCCCGAACCCAATGACTTCCTTCAATGGTCAATCCAGCAGGCCAAAGCTCACGGCGATCCATACATGTGGCGCAATCAGACGCTCGCTGATCGTATCCTGGTGGTCAACTTCGCCGCGATCCACACCACGTCACTCACGTCCACGCAGGCCATCTTCGACCTCGTCTCCTCCAACCCATCGTGCATAGACGAGCTGCGCACAGAAGTCTCCTTGGTTCTGCGTGCGCACGGCGGGCAGTGGAACAAGCAGGCCCTGCGCGAGCTCGTGAAGCTGGACTCGGCCATCCGCGAGAGCGTCCGCTTCAGCTCCATCCTCTCCGTCGGCCTCGGCCACGCCGTCACCGCGCCAGGCGGGGTGACCACCCCTTCTGGGTTGCATCTTCCCCAGGGCACCCTGGTGTCCGTGGCGGCGCACTCCATCATGCACGATGAGACCAAGTATGAAGGCGCTGATGCCTACGCGCCCTTTCGCTTCAGCGAGCAGCGCAGTAGGGAGGGCCTCGACCACGTGCGGCGCGCCCGCTACGCCCTGCCGACGACAGGACCGGACTTCTTGGTCTTTGGCCACGGCAGACACGCGTGTCCCGGGAGATTCTTCGCGGCGGCGGAGCTGAAGTTGGTGTTAGCGCATGCGTTGCTGGAGTACGACTTTGAGCCGCTGCCCTCGAGGCCGGACAACCAGTGGTATGGGATCACCTGTCTGCCACCAATGACGGCAACTATTAAGGTGAAAAGGCGAAAGAAGACTTGAAGTTGGCTTGTAAGTGGGTTTGGGCTAGAATTCATTCATTTCACTCCATGTCACCCCCAAACTTGGAGTTCGTTGAATATTTGGGACTATTTCCTTTGGGCCATAGCTGTTTGGTCGACTCGACCGTGGGGTTCTTCGTGCATTCCTTCGAGGATTGCTCTACACGGCCGACCTTCACGTATTTTCTCGGTGTACAAGGCCCTCTGAGAAGCCATTTTGATCCCTTAATCACTATGACTGCATTTTGATGTATGACACACATGACATCCCTGTGATTTGCCACGTCTTTGGCCTTCTCGTCGGCGAATCTTCTGAATGCGCTCAATTTGGCGTGCGCAGCAGCGGCGAGAATCCGACATCTCCACTAGAAACATACGCTTAAGCAATTTATTGAATAATGAGTGCATTCCCTGATAAACGCCCAAATAAGTGGTCGGGTTTGAGAAGTGGTAACAATTCTGCTATAGGGCTTTTTGGGCTTCCTCCTGCAGGTAAGGTCTTTCTCATCAATATGATCTCACATTTTGCGCACTTTTGGCATTATCCTGTCGAAAGTTCTATGCCATATCGCTCCCTTGCTTGAGATTCGCGCGGCTATTTTCAGTCCGGAGAAACTCGTGGTAGTCCATAATGGGCGTAGCTGGCCCATTGTTGGTGATCACTGCTGTACTGTCACGATAATAGCTTCCGGTCGCAGATCGGTAAATGTTCTGGATAAATTTTCGGACACCAGTCAGGGTCCCAGTCGGCGTCGACTGGGACAGTTGTGGCGGTGTCAATGTATCGAAACTGTTTGGAGCGAGGTTCGCTGAGCTTCCATTTAATCCACGGCGGCGAGCTCGTCTCTCTTCTAGCAAATTCCTCCAGTGTTTACCGAGGTCCGTGATGCGGCCGACAAAAACCCCGGAGATGACTGGCATGGAGTGACAAATGACGCCGAGATTGATCTCGAGAAGACTACATAGGTTCCGCTTAGAGCGACCAATTCATACCTCTACGGTGGTCAAGTTGCTTACCTCGTGATATATACAGGGACGATGGTCCATGAATAGTCGGAATGGTCGAAGATGCCTTTGTCGGCTCTAATAATGACATTTGCCAATCCGGCCGCCGTAGCACTGTAATGGTATATCAGCTCACTACCTGCCACATAACGTACTCACTATTGACTTACAGTAAACCAGTCAAGAAGATGAAGCTAAATCCAAACTTCCTCTTCAAAGACCTACCGGGGGGAAGGGGGGGTCTTGAATTAATAACTCAATACTATCAGCATAATCCTAACATACTTTCAAAATACTTATACTAGGTTACAAGCATACTAACATATTTTCATTTTATATCTAGTATATACTCTACTCATTTCTAATATAATATTATTCTTAATATACTATAATATAAAATTAAGGCCTAATATATAAGTAAAAAAACAGGGTTTAATCCCTACTAGGATTAAGTTTTTTTTTTTTAATTTATCCCTAACCTAACTACTCTTTAGCTATATATTAGCTTAACTATTACTAACCTATTAGAGACTATAGAAATATAGAAATATAGATATCTAATTTATGTTATAGGTGTATTCGCTAGGCACGATGGACCCACGAGGAGGGGAGGAAAGACTCTTATTGTAGATAGTGGTTTATAGTAAGACTGATTCTTGCCCCCCTTCGCTCCTTCTGCGTTGGGGCTTCGGGTCCCCTTTTATAGCCCTAAGGGAACCCGCAAGTGGGGTCGTTACAATTTACTAGCTGACTTATAAGGAGTAAAACTAGCGGATTTAGAGAGCTAATATACCCTAACCCTAATATAATTATAACTCTAATATAGTTATAATCTTAATATAATTATAGCCCCCTATAATCTTATCTCTCTAATAGTATTTTATTAGTCTTTTACTAGTATTTTACTATAATAGCTAAATTCTAATTATATAGTAGTATTATTACCTAGTCAGAATACATTGTACTACCTAAACAAAAGACCCCCCTCCCCCCGGTAGGGATAGGTTCAATTTTGGCACCAAATGCAGGGGTATGAATAATAGGTAGAAATCCGTGATGACACTGAAATAGGCCCCTGCGGTTACCAAGTTTGTGGCAAGAGTGTTGCAGCGAGACATCAAGGCAGGATCCATCCATCCTCCTTCTTCGCCCGGCCACAGTGAACATGCCACAAGATCCGTGATTACGAATACAGTGCAGAAGGTGATGACAACCACCATTCCGACCCATATCATAATTCGGATGTGCGTATAAGCCCAAAATAGACGGAGGTAGAAGGTGAAGAACGCGACTTTTATCAACGTGTTGTTGATCCGTATGAGTACGGCATCAGCAAGAGAGCCCTGTATTTGTCAACACTTGGGTTGGAGGTTGGGTTGGAGCTTGGGCTTCCAAAGCTCACCTTGGTATACTGAACGAACTTAGAAAGAGAGACGTCCCACAAATGGATTCCTATAACTCCTCCTCCTGGCTTGTCGAGTACTGTGGGTTCTGTGGTTGAGCGATTGCCCCGAGCGATCATGGAGAATTGAGGAGCTCACATGTAAGTACTAGTGCGGAGTACGACAGAGTGAAGATCTGTTGATATCATGGAGTCAGACAGGAGGTTTGAACCACACTGAATATACGAATCTGAAGCCATTGGGCGTCTGCATAAGGCGTCCTAACTTACTGTAGCAATCAAGCATAGCCCTGGAAAGTTAGCAGAGGCATATTGTGGTACACATCAGTCTTTGAATCAAAACTGTGGAAACAGCTGGGCGCAGAGAGAAAGTTCATATTAGACAGGAAGAGCGCCAGGTCTGGACTCGGAAGAGTATTGCAGCCCAATACCAATGCCTACCCGTGGCAGCTTTTTGAGAAGCTTGCTAGGAAAAGAAGAGCAGGAGGCTACAGAAAGATGAAAAAAAGAGAAAGGAAAAGAAGAACAAAAGGATCACCCACCCCCGTGGCGTCTCCGCTCCGTATGACCTGGCAAGCGAGATCAAGAGCAACCATACTGCTTGAGCAAACAGTATCAATATGGACACTCGGTCCGTGCAAGTCAAAGTACCAACTGATTCGATTGGCGAAAATGGAAGGCTGTGTTCCAGTGGCAATCTGCCTGGGCGCTGTGTCTGGGTCCTTCATCTGCATGGCAGAGTAGTCATGCGTGAACGAGGCTGCAATAACTGCGGTACGACTGCCTCGGAGGGTCTCCGTGGGAATTCCAGCTACGGCAAGACTCCAGTTACTTATTGAAGATATGGCGAGGAATTACTGTGTAAATTCACCGTTTTTGAATGCATGGAATGCTGCTTCAAGTGACCAGCGTTGTTTTGGATCTAGGGCCGCAGCTTCCTTTGGACGTGATGCTAAAGAACGGGGCATCAAACACAGCCGGGTCTTTCTTGGTAAAATGTGCCCCACGCGCATGAAGCTATCCAAGAACATTTTGTCAGTCAAATCAGACGTTGACTGTGAGAAAGGAACAATCTCAAAAGGGGCATGCAAGCCGTGTTCGGCTTCTTGGAGCCACCATCGTAGAAGCCATCCACCCAAACTCGATCGCGCGGCCAATCAGAAGACTAATTCTTGCGATTTTCCAGAGCAGTCCAGAAGCTGGCTTCATCCACTGCGTCTTGAGGCATGCGGAATGAAACCACAGTGATCAAGAATGGATCACCCAAAGCCAAGACAGTGGTTTCTTCCGAATCTCTCTTGGTTCTGGACCGAGCCATTGCTGTGCTAGACAGCGTCTTGTTATGGCTAAGCCTAATGGACGACGGGAATACAGAATCTGCGACTCTACGCTCGGAAAAGAGTTTAATATCTTATTCGAAAAGCACTTGAGCGTCCTTGTTCAAGAAAACCTTGTTTGGTGAGCCTGAAGTATCAATGACAAGCTGTCTGATTGTCGAAGGCGACGAAGATGGTGTAGCTGAAGGCGTCCTTGGCAACGACTCATGTGAACGATAGATACGATGCATATGCAACGTATAAAGGGGCAGACTTTTTTGAAGAGCGCGATGGCCGTTGATTTTCCTTGCCGGGAACAGCCCAGCCGACAGATATATTTAACAAAGTAGACAGGGTTCAGGGGGCTTCCATGATACAAGGACATACACTGTCTCGAAATACACACAATAAGCCAGGCAACTGTCACGAGAGGGGAAACAGAGACAAAGCAGCTGTCCTCAATACGTCAATTCAAGATAACTCAGTGCTACCTTCTATGTAAGGGGGAAGGTTTGAAGGGGTTGTGGGGGGAAGGTCTGGTCTTTAGAGGGTGTGGGCGAATAGGCCACAGTGGATGACTAAGCAGCCAGTGGGGCCCCTAGCCCATGCACACACTCTCACAGTAACAACATTGAGAATCCACAGATTAAGTTAATTATAACTGTTTATAGCTACAATTCTATATATAATCCTAAATAAAATAAGATATTTATATATATAAATCCTATTAATAAATAAATAATAATACTTTTTTATATAAAAATATATATATGAAAAACTAAGGCTTATAAATAAATATTATTAATTAAAAGCTTTATAATAAACTATTATTATAAATCTATTCTTAAGTTTTTATTTATAATAATAAGTAGTAATAAGAACTTATTATCGTCTTATATGATGGTTATACCTTTTATTGGTTGTGATTGTCCTGTCATTCTAAGCTGTACTATGAAAACTCGGGTGACCACAATGCAGCTGTCTCATGTCCCTACAGTGCTAAAATGCTTGGACCCGAGACGGAGCTGCAGTTGGTTCACAGCCAAGGCTTGGAGCTGCTCACAATCCAAGACGGGCGTGAGGCTCGCAGGTGGGGGCCGCGGGTGTACATGTGCACTCCAGGTTGTTGGCAGCCAGTAGTCAACACAGCTACCTAGGTACTTTCATGGTTGTCTAGCTTGAATTCGACATCAACCCGGTTGATCTATCATGTAACATTGAAGGAACGCAGTATGGAGATGAGTTCCACCTTCGGCAGACTAGAGCCTTACGATAGACATGGTGCGGGGATTGCAACGGTCTGTTGGCAGAGAGAAACCAACAGGCCTGATATGATTTGTTACAATCCAACCAGGAGGCTCTAGCTCGAACCTTCCGCTTAGCGTTCCGAACGAAGACTGACTTCGGTGGTACCATGACCAAATCTCGGGCAGAGCCTCGAAAAGTAACAGCTGCAGCCTTAGAATGCCGGGGTTCCATTTATCAGGTTTCATTCTTTGGGTTCCATCTGAGATGGGACTATATGCTATTATTTTAGAATAGTTCTTAGTCCTATAACTTCTGAAAACGAAAAATGATTCTGGAACTAGAAGTTTTTACTAAAAAATATTAAATACTTATATAGCTATTAAAATAGTACTAAAATATAGCCTAAATTTTTATAGTTTTAATAGTTATAGTTATACCTTTATTAGACCCCTATTAGCTAAGGAATAAGAGATATAAGTTCTAACTTTTAAATACTTTACCTCTTTTAGAGGTAAAAGAGAGGGACCCTTCTAATTTAAGCTAAAACTTCCTATTTTAGAGCTTCTAATTAGCTGAAATCGCTTCTTCTAATTTCCCGTACTAGGGCCTATAAGGCTCTGAATCTCTAGCTCTAAATCTCTAGCTTCTAATTAGCTTACAAGGCCCTAGGCTCTAAATCTCTAGCCTCTAATTGGCCCGAAGGGCCCCCTTATAGCCAGAGGCGCTTCGCCCTCGCTCGGGCGAAGTACCTTTAGCGTAGAACCCTGAAGGCCCTAGGTTTAATCCCTTTCTAAACTACTATTTTTTTAAAGTTTATTCTTAAAAAATAGCCTTTGTGAGCTTTAAAGAAGCTATCCACGCAATATTATATATTAAACTTTTATAGATTTTATATTTACTACTATTTTAAGTAATTACTTTTATTTTAAAAGAAATAACGCTTACCTTCTATATATATAATAAGTAGTATAATTGAAATATTAGAAATTAGAGCTTATTACTTAAGTGTTAATAGTACTATCTAGTAAATATATAATAAGTATTTCTTATATCTAATTAACATTAGATAAATCACGCTATTAGGTTATTCATGTAGGATGGCGCTGCCCCTTTCCCGCGTCTCAGCTACGCGTGCCTGCCTGATGGTGTGCAGCGGCCCTAGTCTTCCTCTCTCCCCGTTTTTTCGGTTCACTGCGATGTTGGTCCCAACTGCATGTGACCCATTGGCTTGGCTGCAACCCAAACCTAACTGGAAATATTCAGTGGACAAGAATGTGTCCAATCGGGCTAGTTTTTCCCGCCGCGTTGGCGCTTTTTGCAGGAATGCATCTGGACAACTCGTTTCTATTTTTGCGGAAGTAACTTGTGAGATCTATCCATGTACAGTCGTGCAGCGGCAAGGAAATTCGGCGTGTCGCACCCCCTCCCCGCGATGGACAGTCAGACATGCTGGAGCTGTGGCGTTGGTATCGTCGTGTCAGCTGAGATAATTCAAGTTGTCATCCCGGTGTGACTCCGGACCAGAAGTCGAGCACTCGACAACGCCTCTTTCTCGACCCAGAACGTGTTGCTTTCCCTTTGTATTGTATTAAGCAGGCAAACGAGTCACAAATGGAGAACTTTTTCGACCTGCCTGCTCAAGCGCAGGAACAGATTCTCAATGGACCAGCTCTGGCACCACCAGAAGGCACCATCCCGAACCTCGTGGACCCTCCGAACCACAATGGTATGGCAATCGCCATTGCTGTTATTTGCCTCTTTCTTGGTACCTCGGTCGGCCTTCTGCGAGCTTTTTCACGTCTTTTCGTGTCACGGAAGCTTCAACTTGAAGACTGTGAGTTTATCCGTCCCATACAAATATTGAGACAAGTCTGTTGACAATTCCTTTTCCGTCTAGATGTTGGACTCTTAGCATTTGTACTGTCCACCTCTTGCTCACCAGAAGATATCTACACCAGTGACTTAGCTGACAAGTCAAGCCAGGGCCCGTACTATGGAACGGCTTGGAGTTACTTTACATTCCTCCACATATGTAACTTTTTCGTTCACCAATGGGACGTCAAGCTTGGAGATGTTTTCAAAGCAGGATATGTTGTCATCTCCGTTCCTTAACATTATTCCGTCTTTCATGTCGCTTCCGAACGTCTGCTTCAACGCCTTTGAAGCTTGAACACTGACATCCTATCCAGCCTCTGTTGATTCTGCCTATCACATACTCTCTTGTTATGCTCCTTGCAAAGATGGCAATTCTGCTCGAGTGGACTCGAATTTTCGTCCCTCACAGTACACGGAACAGTTTCTACTGGACCAGCAGGATCCTTATCGCGCTCAACACCGGCATGTACATTTCAGCCATCACCGCCACAGCCCTTGGTTGCATCCCCCAGGAAAAGTTCTGGTATACGTGGATCGAGGGGAAATGTATCAATCGTAAGGACATCGACGTTTGTACCGCGGCTTTCAACCTCGTGATGGATTTATTCATCCTCATCCTGCCACAGAAGGTCATCTGGACACTCCGAATGACCCGGTCGCGGAAGCTTGGCGTCTCCTTCGTATTCTCTGTTGGTCTTCTGTAAGCAGTCACCATGTTCTTCTACACACGTACTTCTACAAGCATCTAACGCCCCCCAGTGCATGCGTCTGTGCTGCTGGGCGAGTTTACTCCACGGTTACGTTGGACTACCAAGGGGATGCTACATATGCTGTATCGAAGACATACATCTGGGCTCTGGCAGAGCTCACCTGCGTGCTCATCGTGTTCTGTATGCCGGCAATCCCCAAAGCCTTCAGCAGCGATCCCAAGACTTCCTGGGTCACCCGAGTCATGGATTCTCTCGAGTCTTGGACTCGGCTGCCATTCTTCGGCAATGGTTCGCACAAGACTTCTGCCCGGGAGCAATCCGCGTGGCAACGGCGTCAAGGTCAAGGCTCTGACCAGGGTCAGCAGGTCAGCCTTGATGAGGTGAAGCTGGTGCGGGAACAGGGACCAGCTGGGTCCGTGACTGTTGTGAGGGCTGACATCGATCCGTATCAAACTTTTCATGGCGGGAGCGGTATCTTTAAGACCACAGAGACCCATTTTGAGGAGCAGTCTTTACCCAATGTGACAAGCCCGGGCATTACCCAGAGGCACTATCAGGGCCACGACTCTGCTTCGTGGAATCACGGACCACCATGTCAACACTGAGCGCTCGGTAACAGACGGTCCGTTGTGCCTCGCCGAATTTGCGGTCGGTACGGGTACAGCTCTCGGCTAGCCGGGAACTTGGTCCCCAGCTGTTAACGACTAGGTGTAAAATTCCCGTTGAAGAGGGGCCGCTGGGGGCGGGGAACGGGATGTGGAACATGTTTTTTGGCTCTTTGATTTTGCTAGGGAATTGTGGTCTGATTGCAGCATGTAGCTGAACAACACTTCTCGCGAGCATACAGTCCAGCTGTGATTGTGTCGATATCTGTGGCACTGCACGATCTGCCTAGAGCCGGGAGAGATGCTCCAGGTGTCGTGCTCGAAGGCACAGCCGATGCTATCAGGCAACTTCCTTGGCCATCTCAGTCCCTGGCGTTGACTGGTCACCTCGTCGCGGCACGCTAGCTGCGTGTGGGAAACGATGAGGCCTCATGCATGATCAGTCATGCCTCCGAGGGTGTTGGTTCCAGCCCCCAATGGCGGACGACTGCATTACAGCTTAGCGCCCCGGGGGATAGGGGAACCGGGCTCAACCAAATCTTTGAGGGGTATGGAGCAGCAAACTGCGCAACCCCGTGGGGGCGGGGAGGGGCGTGGTCTAACGGTTCCCCCCCCCTAGTGTAGAACTAGTGAATTTCAAGTATAAAAGTTTTTATATTATTCCTCGTTATTAGTCTGCAAAAGAACGTATCTTTTTTCTCGCCTTCTTTTTTGGTCTATATTATTATAAACTCAATGTAACCCCGTGTAGGAGATAAATATTGAGCGCTGTCCTTGTTGACTGATTCCCCAATACCGTGTCTCACACGGTGGCAAGGATGCCAGACTGAGCTGCGCATAACCAACAGCTAACCAACAGCAACTCGAGTGCGACCCTCTTCTTTTTAGTGGTAGAGCTGCTGCATACCACTGGCCTTGGCCAAAGTACTTCCCTGCATTATACGAGCTGCCGTCTTGCGATCTTGCGACACGGCCCGTGCTCTCCTCCTCAAGCATCCAGAGCAGTAGGAGAACGAATCCACAGTACATCTTCCCTTGATCCTGTCGATCTTCCCGCCGTCTTTTCTGTCTCTCGTCTCACCGCGACTCGTCAATACCAACCCATACTCTGACCTACTGCTCGTTAGACCCAATGGCTGCCGCCGATATTCCTCGTGCTTTCCTGCCGTGGCTTCAACGGGCTGCCCCGGTCCTTATACCCTTAGTAAGCTCCCATATGAATTGCAGTCTCAAATCGGCGTACTGAAGCCATTTCACAGCTCTTATTTGTACTCGTGTACCGTGCGTCGTCCGATCCACTACGCAAGTTCCCCGGGCCGTTCTTCGCGAAGTTCACCAACGCATATGGTGGAGTTCACGCCGCTACGAAACGACTTCATCTCGTCACCCACGAGAACCATCTCAAATACGGTGAGATAACGTGCCCCCTCTCCCAGCTTGATCCATTGCCCAATTTATGGTGTGTCAAACGCATTTGCGTAAATAGTAACCCAGAAACCCAGGTTCTGTCTTCAGACAGGCCCCAAACCGCCTGATTTTCAACACTGTCGGGGCTTTGCAAGACATCTACTTGAACCCGCAAGTGACAAAAGGGCGGACGTATGAGGACTCGCGTCTCCTGCCTACCCCAAGCTTATTCGACACCCTGGACCAGGCCGAGCACAGCCGCAAGCGCCGCGTCGTTGGCAGGGTCCTCTCAGAGCATGCCATGCGCAATTTCGAGCCAACCATGAGCGATGAGGTCAACCAGTTCTTACGCCAGCTCCTCCGCTCCAGCAGCCAGGACAAGAACGAGGTGGTGGACATGTCCCGCCGCTGCCAGCGCCTCGCCGGGGACGTGATCTGCCAGCTCGGGTTTGGATATCCGCTAAAAACACAGACAGAGACGACCAACCGGCCACTCCTGGAGGCCTTTCCAGCTATCACCGGGAGGATGGCGCTCTACATGAATTGGCCCGCAACGTCTATAGTGCTCGATCCTCTCATCAACTTACTAGCAAAGAAGGTATCAGATGACTTTCGGAGATCTATCGAAAGCATGGTAAAAGCCCGTATAGGACTCGATAAGGACGCCAAGTTTGACTTGTACAATGTCGCTATGAACCACAATATTGAACATAACATCAAGTCAGACACTTCGAAAGAAGATATGATTAAGAGTGAGCTATGGGCAGAGGCTGTCTTTTTTATCACTGCAGGTACGTGTGAGATCCAAGAGCCTATACACTCGTATCACTTCCCGTAATCGGGTTTATTCTACGAGTGGCGTGGCAAGAGAAGACCCTGCTCACTGGGAAGCACGCGCTGATTATATTTTGCCCGTCTGAAAAGGCGGAACGACCACCGGGACGTTGATAACGGCCATCTTCTTCTATCTCTCACGCTACCCTAGAGTCTATGCCAAACTCGCCGCCGAGATCCGTAGCACATTCACCTCAGGCAAGGATATCCATAGCGGGCCCCAGCTCACAAGCTGCACGTATCTACGCGCTGTGATCGACGAGTGCCTCCGGATCGCGCCGGCGTCTATTGGTACGCTGTGGCGCCAGCAGGACCTTACTCTACCGCCGGCGGCGAGGAAGCCATTCGTCGTTGATGGACACATCATCCCCCCCGGAACAATGGTCGGGATCAGCCCATACAGCCTTCTACACAACCCTGACTACTTCCCCGAGCCATTTGAGTTTCGCCCGGAGAGGTGGGTTGGCGATGAAGTCTCTGACCTCTCACGCCGTGCCCTTGCGCCGTTTGCTGTTGGGGATAGGAGTTGCGCGGGCAAGGCGGTGGCATACCTAGAGGCCAGCCTAGCGGTAGCGAGGACACTGTGGTATTTTGATTTTGAGAAGGCGCCTGGTGCGGCTGGGGACGTTGGCGGGGGCAGCCCGGGGGGAGACAGGCTTCGTAACAGGGTGGATGAGTTCCAGCTGCAGGATGTCATTGTAGCGGACCATGACGGTCCCAACTTGGTTTTCAAGACCCGGGGTGGCTTTTGGAAAGAGATATAGGGTGGTGCAAGGACGCGGTAAACTTGATCGACAGGCTTCGGAGGGCAGCACAGTGTCCGATGATGATACAAGCGTGTGAGATATTCTGTCGCGAGAAAACGTGCCCTATGATGGGCCTCAGTTGGGTATATGAATGGGATCTAGAAGGCCGCCTCTATACGTAGACTTTAGAGGAATCAGAGTCATCCTTTCCCTCGTTCAGATTCGTGACATGTTCATGTCACCCAAGTAGCTGTAGGGCTTCGAATAACAGTATATTCCGAAATTCTATGTTGTTGCTCTATATAGGTATTCAAGGCTACAAATTTGTTCGAATCCATTCATCAAGGTCATTTCTTCTTTCCTATTCATTGGTCCGTTGTTCCAAGAGTGATGGTTTATCGTCGTAGATGCATATGACGGACGACTGCCGTGCCTAGGTACTCCGTCCGGGATACACTCGTTCCGGTGGACAGGATTCGGGCCGTGTCGAACCTGAAAGCGGTCGGATGACCGGATTTCCGTGCTGGGTAAGGTGCGTGCTGATCTGTTCACGTGGTAGTAATCCTCTACTTATAATTACTTGGTACATCCACAAGGTCTTGGCGCTTGACTACCTTGTCAAGAAGTCAAACTTCATACCGGCGGTACTTTAGGCGGCTCTGGGGGGGGGGGTCTGACCTGTCAGAAGCATAGGTCTCAGGGCTCCTGCGTGAATTTCAAGCCGCAGACTTGGGTCACTTTCGCGCACCCTCATGTTGGTGCTTACCCTGCTGTATGGTGCTTGTGTGGTGCGTGTGGCAAGTTTGAAGATGCCGTTGGCGCTACCTAGGTAGGAACCAACAACCTCCGACTCCCCTTGTCCTTGAACAATGATCTGCACTGTTTGTTCTTCCCCAGAGCAAGTGCCGGACTCTCCACCTCACTGTCGAAACCGAACTGGACTACCATCGACATCATGGCGCCTGTGATAATTCAGAAGAAAACCGTCTTCATTACAGGATGCAGTACCGGCAGTATTGGCTGGGCTCTGACGAAGGTTTTCCTGGAGCGTGATTTTCACGTCTTTGCCGGGGTGCGCAATCCCACTAAAGCCAAGGATCTTGCGCAGCTTAGCAATGTCGACCTTCTCGAGGTGGATGTGACAGTCTCTCAGACTATCTTGCAGTGCAAGGAGACTGTGGCGAAACATACTGGTGGGAAGCTTGATGTTCTCGTGAGTTGTCCTGATCCTACCCTTTGTGTGCTCTTCGCGTTCTAACTACCTTCCACTGCCCCCATGTCCGACTGGCTTCTGACAACCGCTAGATCAACTGCGCTGGGATCGAGGGGGTTTGCCCACTTCTAGACGTTGACATGGAATGGGCAAAAGGGGTGTACGAAGTCAATGTTTGGGGCCCTCTTGCTGTCACTCAGGCCTTTGCTCCTCTGGTGATCGAGGCAAAGGGTATCATTGCCAACCTGAGCTCTATTGGCTGCAAGATTCCCATGTGCTGGGCCGGTACTTCACCCCAAACATTTGTGCGATCGAAGAGCGAAGCGATGAACTAACTTCATGAAAAGGTATCTACTCGAGCTCTAAAGCTGCGATCGCCCAGATGTCCGACACAATGCGGATCGAAATGGCGCCGCTTGGTGTGCGTGTCGTAACAGTAATGGTTGGGTCCGCTAGCACAACCATATTCGACAAACCTGGCGGTCAGCTCCACCTTCCCAAGGATTCCTACTACCAGGCCCGTGGCATCGAGGCGATGGCCAACGAGCAACGAGCCAAGCATAAAGATTCATGTATGCCTGTCGAAAAGCTTGCTCCCAAACTGGTCAGTGGCATTCTTTCGGGAACAAAAGATCCTCTATGGGCTGGAACTTTTGCTACTTTGGTGCGTTGGGGGATTTGGGCGTATCCTAGATGGTTCAATGATTGGTCTTGCAACGTGGGAAGAGGGCTGGAAAAGATTACGGGTAACATTTGAAGGCTTGCCGCGGGTAGAGCCATCCGTGAAAATGACTGGGCGTGATCGACAGGGGTTTCCATGTCGCCGTAAATGGGCTTCCCGCGGGAAGTCATTGCCTATATCCAGGCAAACGCACGGCTACGTGATGATAATGACCCGCCTCGGGAGCCCAGTCGGCTGGATTAGGATTGGAATCGAGCATACAAAATTTCAGTGGTGCAGCTTCCATTGCTGTGGCTTGAAACCATCTTCCAGACTCGCCCAACGCGTTGCTCCGGGGCCATCTACTGCTTGAACACTGCTCGGTCTGACAGACCCAAGAAAGAAGATTGAGTTAGCTCTGACCATGGTGTCCATAGCATCGACAGCCAAGCCTCAAATCGAGTTGTCCAGTTCTACTCGGCCTGCACAAAAACCCAACACAGTCTCTGTCACGGCTGTCAAGAAGAAAATATCACCAGCATTGTCTCTCTTTTCCGGAGGCATTGCCGGGGCCGTGGAAGCAGCCGTCACAGTGAGCAAATCCTAGCCAATCCTGCTGGTGCCCTTCCGTGATTAAGCCCACTGACAAAGCTCTCGCTTCGTAGTATCCTTTCGAATTTGCCAAGACTAGAGCGCAGCTCTCTTCAAATGGAACTAGAAACCCATTTGCGGTGCTTCTTCAAGTCTCCAGGCAAGATGGGCCTAGAGCTATTTACACGGGCTGTTCAACACTGATAGTTGTGGGTGCTGAAGTCTTGTCCATTTCCTCATCTCTTTACAGGCCCATTGAATACTAAGTATTTCTCATATCCTTTCAGGGCACAACTTTCAAGGCTGGAGTGCGCTTCCTTTCATTCGACTCAATCAGAAACAGGTTAATGGACAAGGATGGCCGCCTAACTCCGGCAAGAGGAATACTAGCGGGCATGGTGGCGGGGTGCGTCGAAAGTGTGGTGGCGGTGACACCCACTGAGAGGGTCAAGACAGCACTGTAAGTGATGTTTCTGGTGCCCGCTGAGTTTTCACAGGAGGACTGAATCCGAGAGGTAAATCAGTCAGGTGCTAATTTGGAGGACAGTATTGATGATGCCAAAACTGGTACGAGGAAGTACACGAGCGGAATGAATGCTTTCCTTACAATGGTCAAACAGCACGGAGTACGAGAGGTGTATCGAGGGCTTATTTCTACGACATTGAAACAGTCTGCTACTTCAGCCGTGCGTATGGGCTCTTACAATGTGATAAGAGACCAATCCAAGCAGTATGGCCTCCCAAACAACTCGTTCGTCACGTTCGGGTCCGGAGCAATCGCCGGTATCGTGACCGTCTACGCTACACAGCCTTTCGACACGATCAAGACCAGGTCTCAATCTGCTCGCGGTGCAGGTGCCGCCGAGGCATTGCGGATGGTGCTCTCAGAAACGGGTGTGAGGGGGTTGTGGAGCGGGAGTACGATGAGGCTGGGGCGTCTGGTACTGAGTGGAGGAATTGTATTCACAGTATACGAGAAGGTGTCGAGCTTATTGTCCGATGATTCTGCATGATACGGATATTTGTAATGAGTTCTCACTTTTTTCTCCTGGTGTGTTTTGGCCGATACATGGCTCTGATACTATCTGTGCATCGGGATTTGTTTTCATTCGCATTTTTCAAAGGTGGGTCTTTGAGAATTTATCACTGTAGACAGGGACCGCATACGCCTTCAGGATGTATACGGATTAAGAACGAAACCGCCACTTAGTTTTTGATCTAAATAAGTATGATACATTAGCGAGCACGTTGAAGCTCTTATCATCTGTTTTGATCCTTTTACCCAAGATATACGCAAGGTGAGAGAGGGACAGCGAGTAAAGCACTGCAGGATAGTTGCATGGTAACTGAGTCGCCACCATGGATTTGCCTTTCCTGAAGCTGACCCGCCAACATAAAGCTAGATAAAGTAAAAAACAAAATACATTCACACAAGTCACAGGAAAGCCTAGCGATATCGGAGAGCGGAAAAAAAGGAAGGGTGAGGATATGAAGGTTGGAGGTGGAAACGGAAACGGCAGTCCTAAAGTTCGGCTGTTGGACGGTTCCCGCGGGAACGACTCTGCTAGTCGTCACCTTTCCGCCTCGCCCCAGGTCCATCCCAGGTGAGGCCATGCCAATGCTCCTGGGGGTTGGCAAAGGCGCGGGGTATTCTGGGGTCCCCAGATTGCCAAGGATTCCGCCAGTCTGGTTCAGCATGCCCGTTCTGGTTGCACGACGAGTATAAAATTGGGAGACATTCGCTTCCACTGAACAAGGCTATCATACCATCGACTGTCTCAGTTTCGGTACCCTGAGTGCTTGGTCGGAAGTACTTTTCATTATATTTCCCAGGTGTCCAATCATTATGGCCACAATCAAGAATGATCAGACACTTGGATGTCCAGCCAAAGACGTCGCGGAATGTGTCCAAATCGAGGATCCCATTAGATCCTCTGATCCTTCATTGGAGAAGCTTGAGCAGCACCATGAGATCACCCCTCGCGAGATTCAGGCCCGCTTTGAGCTGCTACGCGACCTGAGTGACTCTGAAATGGAAAAGCTCAACAAGCGGCTTGTAAAGAAAATTGACTGGAGAATGATGCCCACTATCACATTGATGTTCCTGATGAGGTGCGTTTTACCACAATTCTTGATCATGTCTTGGGGCTCAAACGGAGGGACTAACACAATATCACCTCATCAGTTATCTCGATCGTATCAATGTCTCCAACGCAAGAATAGGCGGTATGCAGGAAGATCTACACATGTCCGACACCATGTGGAACCTAGGCATCTCCACGTTTTACATTGGCTATCTAGTCGGGCAGTTGCCAGGAAACTTGTGGTTAGCCAAGGCCAATCCAAGGTGGTTTCTCCCTTCGACGATGGTGGCCTGGGGTGCAGCAACTATTTGTACACCCGCTCTCACGAAGTAAGTAAATACATATTATGCTGTAACTATCGGAGTATTAACATGGGTGTCCAGCGGTGCTGGATTCGCCGCTTTGCGATTTTTCACTGGCCTCGCCGAAGCGCCTTTCTTTCCCGGTATCACTCTTAGTAAGTATACATGCAACTTACTGCCCACGAAGTACAGCGCGTTGTATGAGGCTAACATGGGACAGTGACTTCCTCCTGGTACACCAAGGAGGAGAACCCGACGAGAATGGCGATCTGGCACGCAGGAAACACCATTTCCAACATCATTTCCGGCTTCCTCGCCGCAGGTATCCTCACCACAATGGGGGGTGTTGCAGGCCTATACTCATGGCAGTGGTTCTTCCTCATCGAGGGCATCGCGACCTTTATAATCGCGTTCTCTGCCTATGCATTGCTGCCAGACTGGCCGCATAACACCCGTTTCTTGAGTCCAGAAGAAAAGGAGATCGCACAATACCGGATCCTTTGCTCCAACGGAGGAGTGCAGGAGGTTACCGGTGGTACCTGGGATGGCCTCAAAGACGCAGTCAAGGATCCATTCACATGGATATTTTGCCTACTTCATTTCGCGCTGGTTACGGCTCAAAGCTTCAAAGACTTCTTCCCCTCGGTAAGCTTCACCCTCTCCTGAATGTCACAAATGGGTATTATGCGGTAAAGCTAACTTCTGATTAGATCGTGAACACTTTCGACTTTGGTGAACTCACGACATATTTCATCCAAGCACCTCCATACGCGTTCGCATTCGCTTTTGCATATGCCGTTGCCTGGTCATCAGGCCGCAACCAGGAGTCGTTCTGGCACATAGTGCTCCCCATACTTGCCAGTGCCGTCGGCTGCTCTGTACTCATCTCCACCATGAACATCGGAGCTCGCTACTTTGGTCTCTTCCTGCTTATCTCCGGCACCTACAACGGCTTGAACTTGCAGCTGTCGTGGGAGACAACCGTCGTTCCTGCGCCCCGGAGCAAGAAGGCGGCATTGATCGCCATTGCGAATTGCATCAGCCAGGTCAGCCATTGGTTCAGTCCGTACTTTTGGCCGCGCTCGCAGGAGCCTTTTTACAGACTAGGCGGCGGTCTCGTCCTAGTGGGGTGTGCACTTGTCGTGGCGGCGGCCAGCCTGGCGAAATGGCGTGCCATCCGTTTGAACAAGAAGCTGGATGAGGCAGAGGGGTATTCCGAGGCCTCGGGTGTAGATCGTGGCTGGAGATATGCGTACTGATCCAGTCATGTTGACCGTGGGGACTCGCTCCCTTTGGTAATGTTGGGGATTCCCCGAGGGTTGGTTTACAGCAGCATCATGGCCCCGGGGACAACCGGTAGTCAGACGGACCTCAGATATAAGCTGCAGATACACAAAAATATTCACATACGGCCACAGAACAGGAAAATACGGAATCCCGTCCGCTCTCCTATAGTCAAGTTTGTGATAGGGACGCAATGGAGTCGTAACTGAGTACACCTCGCCAGTTTTAAGTGGGTCGACAGAGAGGTAAGAGTGTTGGGTCGAGTTGCCATAGGCCGCACAGGGCTCTGTGAGGGGAGGTGGTGTGAGGGGACTGAAGGCCAGGGTGCTTTTTGCCACTGGTTGCAATGCTCAGTGCTTATGTGGGCCCTAACGTTCTGGGGCAATCGCCAAGATCCCTTGTCAAAAGCTTGTGTCGCTGGGCGCCAAGGGGCTAGGGCCTGCACCGCAGTTATAGCATCCTGATAGACAACGGCCAGTTATCAAATCGCCAAAACGAAGACATGACCAGCTTCTAATCAATCAGAGGTACATAGAGGCAAACTTGTCTCACAGCAAATTGGTCTAGAATGCATGCAACAGTGTTTTTTTTTAAGTAAAGCCTCTGCTTAGTTATGATCTTACCCTTCCTCGCTTCGTCTCGTTGCGTCTCGGTTCCTGTGACTTAGGTCAAACATCATGCTACACAGATGATGAAGTCAAGCTAGTATTACACGGTTCTCTAAGTAACATAATTATCAATTGACAAAAGTGATACGTTCCACGTAGCTCCCGTGCGCTCATCAATCTCATCAATGTGTGTAGCAGATCCGTGCAAGTGGTGTGCTCCAAGATACCTACGTATGTAGGCAGCTCCTTGTTGCATAATTTATGCATAATTCCAAACAGAACCATTAGCAGACCCATATTAACTGATATCAATAAGGCTTCAGCAGCTGGATTCCCTCAGTCTCCCCTTTTCCCATAGGATAATGCTTAGGCATTTTTTTGCAGTGGCGTCGATGTCATCCAAGCTTATCCAATCCATCAAGCGTAAGGTCACTCCAGTGCCACTCTTGAAGTTCTTGGTATGCACCAGACAACACCTATAGACCACCGTCTAAGGACCAAGGAGAGGCCTCAGAAGAGCTTGTTGCGGCTGGTCCACTCCATAAGCAAATGACCTTTAAACCCTCGCCCTGGTGACCCATTCAGGCGGTGGTCCGTAGCTCGGCTCTTGGAATCTCAGGGTTTTCGGCGGTAACCGGCCCATGATGGGCTGATTGCCGGTATCTGCGACCAAATTTCAACCTAATCAAGTTATTGTTCGGTTGCGGAGTCCTGTGAATGGTCCAAAATACGGGAGTTGTTGTATCGCACTCGTGACCTTTCTCAATTGCGGACACCTAAGCTTGCACAAGGAAGGACTAAGTGACCGGTCACTCCCCCCCCCCACTAGCTGACTCGTGAACAAAAGGAGTACAGTAGTGAATGCGGCAGTCGTTCAGCCATAGACAGATTTATTTATATCAAGCCTTTCCAGCTAGCCTTAACATCGCAAAACGTCCTATGTCACCGCGAGTCATCTAGTAGAACGTGAGATATTACGACCCAGAAGAAGTCTAGGCCACCCCCATAGTCATCCACAAGTCATGATTCAGCTGAACAACATCTCGTCCCAGTCGGAAAGTCTTACCATATTGTTAGTATTATGGTTCGAACGCGCGATGCTGACCGACATATATATCAGTGGCAGAATCCACATAAATACCTGCCCCCGGCGGTGAAGGTAGACACAACCTTGATATCAGGTCACAAGCTGCTAATAAGGCCTTCAATACGCGGATTGGGTCTCACAAATTCATTCTTCTAAGCCCCGTCGTACATCACTTGAGAAGTACAATGAAAGTCTTCGTTCTACTTGCGACTCTGTAAGAGCACGCCTCGCAGAATACCCATCCAGGAAGCAGAACAGTAGCACTGACAAGTCACTCATCGAAGATGCGTGTCTGTGGCCCGTGCCGAATCATGGGACCACTGCACTTGCATGAAAGGCGGTTCGACGGACGCTGGAACCGCAACCACAGCATGTGGCACGTTCCTTCAGCTGGGCACCAAGAAGCCTGCCATGGGTCAGTCCTTAGTGCCTTGTCTCTTTTGTCAACCTCGCATACAGGCTAACAAAAATTGAAAGTGTCGGGTAACTTTGCCGGTGTGGACGGTCACTGGTGCACTTACCTGCCGGAAATTAAAGGAAACACGTTTGATGGTAATGGCTGGAACAGGGCGTGCCGGAAGGCGGGCGCCACTGATTCATGCTGCACGAGAGGCAACGATGCGGCCTCTTCTGGTTGCCCTGGTTAAGGTTTACAAGACGGTGATCAGCAGAAAGTTCGGAACTCTTGTAAATATTTCGCGTTGACATTTATGGTGACTAGATCATCGGAAGGAGACAAGTAGGAGTGCTCCCTCGAGGGTATGTTATAATACACTCTAATCTTGAATATAAACGGATCGGGCACCTACAAATTGACGACCTGTTCGCTTGAAATCAAAATCATCCTCGGGTCCATTCTGCCTCGATAAGATCTCATCCATACGCTGGTAACTTGAAGCATGATCGGAGTGGAGGCTCAACCAAGTTTGCACAAATAAGCCTTGAACCCAAGAACCGAATTACCCTCCCTACCCAATAATGAATAGGGGAGGATCTCTGGTTGAGTAATAGTAGTAGTCCTGTCCAGTGCTTTGTGTAGGCGCTGGCGGATGCCGACAAGATGACAATTGAAGCCGCGTTTGATTGAATTTCTGCAAACGAAACAATGCACACTACAAAGAGATGGATTGGAGAGCACTTGGAAGCAGGATACAAGTGTAAACAGAGAGAAAGTTCTCAGGACGCAAAGTGCGGTCATAATTTGCAAACACAGTCGCCTAGCACATACGGCCATAGATACAGGAAAATACGGGATCCCGTCCGCTCTCCCATAGTCAAGCCTGTAATCGCTGGATTAGTAGTTGGGTCGGTGACGACCAGCGAATACCCGGTGCTGTATGTTTTGTACTTTTTCTGCCCTTTTCTTTTTGCTAGATTATCAGTACCCTTTTGCTTCTACCTGCTTGAAAACTTTGCTGGATTAGTAGTCGTTACCATATTCGTCACCCCCCACCGTCTACGGAGGACGGCCGTTCGCACTAGTAAGCCCGGCCTCCGGGGCGCGACTACCGTTTTCCTACCGTATATTGCAAGGCCCATCCAGACCGGCCTGACCAGACTGAGGCCTCCGATGCTATCAGACACCCCTCCTTCACAGCGGCCTCCCTCTATGGTCCCATGGTGGCCTCGTGTCCTGCGGCTGCTGTGCACGGTGCTGTGCACGGGGCTCGTGTGTTTCTTGTGCAGCTCTTCCTCCTTCTCCTGGGCCCTCTGTTGTTAGTTATATTACTTCTTTTACCGACGGCAGCGCGACAAGATTCAGTTTCCCAGAAGCTAACTTATACGGGCTGAGGCCACGTGCCCAGGCAGAGACTTCTACACTGTCCTTGGCATTGTATTTCTTTTCAACGCTGGGTCTGTGAACGTTTACCACTTTGTGAAGGGACCGTACGTCTTCGGGATGTATACGGATTAAGAGCGCAATCACCTAACTTATGCAGGGAATTTCTTTGCCCTCGACACATTAGTATTAGCTCCCGCTAAATCAATACCGTCAACTAATATCCATTGAGACTCTAAATATTAAGCGTATTCAATGGGACTTCCCATGAACGATAATGTAAGGTAGGTCTTCATCCGGTACGGGGGCCACGCAAACCATTAATCCACGCCGGGTCTGACCCATGACCTGAAGCTGGCTTTCTAAGTTACTCATCATCCCCAGTCCACACGATTTGGCCATCCCCGAGCATGGCCCACAGGTCCCTAGCGGACAGACCCATGCAGAGCTTGGGATAAAATTCCGAAAGCAGTGCGTCCGCAGACACGCGGAAAAAGCCAGGATACTCGTCGTCTGTGGGTGGCTCGTTGACATCCACGGCGACCAAATGAGGCGGAAGGGCAACAGCGCTCTCGAAGGAGGATGACCGCGTCCTATCGCCGAGTACCGAGTTGACGACGTCCTCGTCAACAAGCAGCAGCACGGCCAGGTCCAGTCCGGCCGCGACGCCGTCCATCGCTCGGGCGATATGGAAGTGCCTGCAATCGACGGGTCAGCCCATGTTGGGGGTTGGTTTCCGGCCCGCCGGACTGGACCGTAAAGACACATGAAATGACGAATGACATGACATGGTGGCGAACCTACCTCCTTGCCTCGGCGTGGCCAACGCCCGCCAGCCTCGGATCCTCAATCATCTTGAACTCGAGAGACTCCCTGGCCCTCTGCAGCCCCTCGCCCGCCTCCTGGTCAAGCTGCTCGTCGCACAGCGCGTCCAGCCTCGCCTGAAAGGCCTCCCAGCGCGGCTCAGACGCGTAGTACGTGCGCACCAGCACAAATCCCCAGGGGGGAAAGTTCTTTTCCTGGAGCGCCTGGATCAGGGGCGAGGGCCGCAGCTCGGGACCCGAGCCTGGGCCTGGGCGATGGTGGCCCAGCGGCGATACGGTCTTCTCGTTGCGTGATTGCATGTACCGTGTGAGCTCCTCGTGCGGGAGCCGCGACAGTATGTCGAACGTGGGCGTCATGGCTTGTTCGGCCGACCAGCCGGGAGGCAGGTAGGAAGGTGGCTCGACGCATTGGCCCTTGCCGGTCTTGAGAGCCTGGCGTGCTGTGTCGGCGCACTTTCCCGCTGCCCAGAGCCGTTGGTTCTGTGTTTTTCTTTTGGTAAGGGACACGAAGAGGTTGACGAGGAAGACAACGTGAGGGCGCAGGCGGCGACACGGGGGTGGGTGGTTGCCTATTGCATAAAAGCAACGTACCTCGGGCGACAAATTCTTCACGAGCCTCATGTCAAGACCCCTCGCCTGCTCGATAGTCCACCCAGGAGGCACAAACGACGGCGGCGTGGGCTGCCTCGCGGGGCCTGCCGGCAGGGCTTTGTTGAGCTTCTGCAGCTTTGCGTACTCTGGAGAAAAGGCATGCCGCCTCACTGCCTGCTTCAAGGCCGCTCGTTCCTGCGCATGTGCCGCAGTCAGTGTCAGTTCGTGATGTGGGATGATCAACCAACAAAGATAGAGGTTGTGGCGAACGCTCGAGATAATTGTTGTACCTAAAGCACTACGGTAGGCTTACATCCTCAGCCACCTGAGCGAAGTCCTCGGCAGAGATGGTCTTGAGGCGCTCAATGCTCCAGCCGGGAGGGAATTCGATTTTTGCCATGATTGACGAGCGTCGAGCGCATAACGTCTGAGGAGGCAGCGGAAGCGTTGTGTCACGAGGAAGACAGAAGAAGCACGAAGGTTGACGGTAATTGACCCTGGGCGATGTACATTAGACTGCCGATGCACCTGCGGGGGCCACCCCTGTCTTAAATTCCCTAGCTCGCCACAGCGCCACGACATGCAATAAAGAAGTACTAGGTACGCTCGGCTGGCTAGGGCTGATCATGGAAGAGACAATGGCCTACGAGGCACGGAGTACGCGGTGCTTCTTTGCTCACAGAAACTGCAAATTTCAGGTATCGTGCGTTACGACCAGAGACCCAAGCATCTCAACGTAGTGCAGTGGTGCAAATCGTGACCAGGGGGCCTTTTCAGGAGTGTCGGCCTTAGGAGAAGCGAGCCACTTGTGTCTATTGAATTCAAATGTTTGTATAGGCAACGGATAAATTGCAGTATAACGTGAGAAAGAGACAGAAAAGGAGAGCCCGGAGTTTTATACCAAATTGACATGGTTGAAACCGGTACATTGTAGTCTCGCCGTCTGACTGCTTTACCGCTGTCTGGGAAAAATAAAGTAAGCCCCCCCCTAGGAAAATTCACACCTATATACATACCACCTAAATTTCTTTAAGTTAACTTTAACCCTTTTTTAAGTAGTTATTCCTTAATAACTTTTCTAAACCTTTATTAAAAATTATATAAAAGATACTTTTAAGATTTTTATTAAAATCTTTATAAATATAGATTTTTTATATATTTATTATTTAAAGTTTTTATAATTATTATTTAAATATTTATCTTTTTATAACTATTTTAAATTTTAATTAAAAATTATAAAAAACTACTTTAAATTTCTTTATTAAAGTTTTTTAAGAATATATTTTTTAAATAATTAATTTTAAAAGTAGTTATTAAATTTATTTTAAAATAATATTTTTAGTTTATATTAATAAAAAAATATAGTTTTATAAAAACTTTAATAAGAATTATAGAAGTATTTTTTATATAATTTTTAGTAAAGTTTTAGGAAAGTTATTAAGGAATAACTATTTAAAAAGGGGTTAAAGAAATTTAGGTGGTATGTGTGTTAGTGTGAATTTTCCCGGGGGGGGGGCTTACTTCGTTTTTCCCAGACAGCGGCTTTCTCGTCAGCGACGCCGTCTAGAGATGCTTTCTAGCCTTGTCTGTGCGGCACAAGGCTGAGGCCTCGTGCTCATAGAGGTAGTGTATTCTTTTTGTACTGTTATTCGCATTGTGTTTTTTTTTAATCAAACACTGGGCTGAGTCTTGAGCGTTTGCCATTTTATGAAGGCGCCATATGCATTTTATACGTATGGGGGATTTGGAGCAAAACCACCTGGAAGCGGTGACATAGAAGAAGTAAAAATTCCGAAGGTGCCCCTTGATGTGGTTGCAGTAGTCAGGCAAGCCCCATCCTGCTGAGCCCCCGCCGGGTCTCCTTGAGCTCCTTGGGCCGGCTGCTGGACTGGGACAAGAGCTGCCGGGTCTCCTCTGCCTCTCTCCACGCGATACATGTCATTATACTTGATGATAGCCAACAGGTCGTCGCGCCACTTCATTTCCATCGCGAGCCGCTCATCCCACTCTCGTTGCATCTTTTTGCGGTTCGCTTCACACCACTCAAGCTGTGTGGTCAACTCGGCAAGTCTCCTCTGGCACTCGCCGAGCTTGTCAGCCTGACTCTCGGGAATAGACAGAATTGGAGTCTGCTGAGACCCAAGTTCTGCGGGATGCGGTTGGAGCTGATTCTGGGGCGGCAGCCTGCGATTATGCATCTCCCTCAGCAGTTCACACTGTCTTGCAATCCATGAATCCTCTCGAACCGCCTGAAAAGGACCCTCCTCCACTTGAGTGCGATTCTTCCTTGCCAGTGTCAACACTCTCTCCGGTCCATTGATCGCAGCATAGGCGTTGTCGTTATTTTGAGAGCCCTCGTCCTGTAACTTCGTAATAATCTCATCAAGTCTGCGTCTATCGCTTGGCGATAAGAGTTCGTCCATCGGTTTAGTCTGAATGTCCGAATTCTTTCTGAGATTTGAGATCTCTTGCTCCGCTTTCTTCTGTAGTGCTTGAGACTCGCTTAGCTGCCGGACAAGACCATCAATCTGGATTTCCTGTTGAGTAAGCTGGGCTTTCAATGCATGATTTTCCCGTTCGAGGAGGTATGCGGTTTCGTAGACACTTGTTCTTCTGTGCTCGGGATCGCGTGGTGGTAGACAGCTCGGGCCAGGAGGAGCTTCGGGTAGGGAGACCCTGTCGTCTAATACCGCAACGGACGCTTGACTGGGCACTTGTGGCGTAGGGAGCCCGGAAGGCGGGGGCAGGCTTTCTTGGGGGCATTGGGCGGTCTGGAACGTACTGCTGCTGCGCAGTGCTTGTGAGCGACTTGATAGCATAAATGAGGTGGGCTTCTCATACCTGGGAGTCGGGACATTGGGGTCAAAAATGACTCTGGCGCGACCGCCGAGGGCATACCATTGAGCTACCTCAGGATCGTTGATGTTGGGGGAGGCTGTCGCCACAGCTGATGCTGGGGCCCGCTTCCAATCTCTATCTTTTCTCATCCCGGCAACTCTTTCAGCTTGTTGTTGCAGTGCCATGCGGCCGACTTTATGGGCGTATGCAAGGGACAGAGGCTCCATCACGAAATGTGAAGTAACCGAAAGATTGTGAGTTGTGGTATTGTTACGAACCAAGGAAAGTGGCACCCCTTGCGTGGTTTCGTTTTTAAGTTACATGTTGGTGAGTGTTGGTAAAAGACAATCTTCAGCCCCCAACCACTTGAGAGCGGGGTCAGAAAGCAGTGGCTAGGCAGCAAGTCACGGGACCCGGTTGACCTCGAAAAAGCAAGCCTGCATGCAGGCAATACCAATGTGTGGACGCGTCGGTAATCATTTTCTACATAGGGGGAGATAATCTATTCAGTCAGACCTCGACGAAGCTGTTACCCGAGCAGCAGAAACTGAGCAAGATAGGTACCACAGAGTGGAAACAAGCACTAAAATCAACAGGAACCTGTATACTGCCAAAGAATACACACCTTTTCATAGAAATACGAATGATACCGCCTAACGAGCGATGTTTATCTTGTTTCCTTAATTTGGATTCCAAAGCAGCCGAAAGCATATGATAAGTATGACCTCCACATCATTTTGAATGGCGGAAATGAGAAAGCAGCATCAAAATTTGATTTTCTCATTATGCTAGAGAAGAAAAGTAATCCATCGCTAAAAAGAACTCAAGAGGAGCAGGTGAAAGAGGCGGGATGACGTATTATCTTTCACTGCCATCTTAACTGCCGCAAAAAAGTCAATGTGGATGTAGGCCTATCTGGCCAGCTTATACCCAGCCTTGACCAACTCGCTCGCATTTACCGCGGCGGCATAACCCGCGAACGGCCCATCGCTGATGTAGTAACGGTAGAATCCGAGGATAACACCATTGTCGTCCCAGATGACTGATCCACATGTCCCATCAGGTGGTCGCTCTTTGTCAGAATTCCCTTCCTCCTGGCCAAGATATGCCCAGTTGTACAAGACATACCTCAATCCATCCTCTGTAGGATGCGAGGACCTCTCCAACTTGACGGAATTCATCACCACAACCCCGTCCATGTTTCCGGTATAGGGACTGTTAAGGTAACAGTTCCCATTCACGGTCTGATCAAGTGCCAGGTCCTCGCCAAAGAGCCTTGTAAACTGGGGTGCTTCGCCAGCACTGTTCTCAAAAGTTTCATTCGAGAATTCGACATCATCTCCCAATTTCACCAAGCTGATATCTGTGAACGAGATTTCTTGAACAGCTTCACCGAGCAGCTTCGTTCTTCCCTGAGATCCGATCTGCCAAAGTCGCTCATTAAAGCCGATCCCATGGGCTGCGGCGGTCATGAAACGATTGCCTGCTGCGTTCTCTACCTCCACGCCTGACGTCGTGGCAAACCAGGCTGGATGCGCATGATCCTTGAAAGTCTGGCTTGAAACAATGACTCCTGGCCTCAGGATATCGTATGGAGTGTCGTCGATTATGCCTCGAGTTGGCACAGGATTGATGAGTCTCCTCGCCGGCATGTCCGCCCAATGAGGTCTCCTCAGCTCCTCATCTCTCAAGTATCCCACCGTACAGTTGGCAATTCTTCCCGGCAACTGATTGCGAATGGCAGTAAAATCAGTATCGTTGGCAAGAATGGCGTAGAACGCTCTCTCTCTCGTGTAAATGAGCTCATGAAGGCAAACCGGGGGAAATTTCTCTAGAAACAACTTGTTGATTTCCCGAGCAAGGGCTCGTAGAGTCTCACCTGATGACAGGTCCCGGTCGTCAAAATAAGAGCAAATGCTGATGTCGGAGGGCACAAGTCTTTGCTTTGGGAATAATACACCCCGCCCTTCAATGCCGTCAGTGATGACAATGGGAAGACCTCCAACTGTCAAAGGCCATGGTTTCTCCGGAAGCTTCTCGACTTGGAAGAGCAGAAATGACCGGTTCCGGCCTTCATCGACATTATATGTGCCGGGAAAGATGTTGTAGAGTACGGGACGGATATCCTCATGGTCCAGGGTGATTGCTTCGTCTCTCAAGTCGAACGGCAGTAGAACGTGCCTCCCGGTGTTTTGGCTCGGTGCCGGGATGTTGATACGGGTTGGATGAGCATGAAGGTTTTCAATGGTATGGACACTTGCGGCCGCCTCAGGGAAAAGCTGCCTGGGTGCAAAAAATGGCTGAGTCGAGAGGGAGCCACCCAAGAATAGGTTCAAGGGCTTGTGCCGTGGGGTAGTAAGAATGAGGGAGTGCTGAGGCGAACCTGCCTCAGCGGATGGTGTGATCTGACGCCGCCTCGCAGGGGTTGAACGAGCTGAACGGATGGGGGACACCGCAAGTACGACAACAGGAGATGCCATACTGTCGTGACATTCAGGAACGTTGCGCAATGTCGAGGTGTTTTAGGGTGGAAGTTTTGAGTAGGATCAAGTTGAGGCCGACAGCGATTCTGATGGATCTGAAGTTGTTGGAGATAGATTTGCTTCGCTTCCGATCTTTGCTCTGCTAAGCGAACGGAAGAAATTGCTTGGAAGAAAATTTGGACCGAATGAGTTGGAGAGTTTGATAGCGTGGCATCAATAAGTGGCAGACTACTTTTGGTGAGTCACATGATGTGCTCCAGACGCGGCCAAGTTATGAACCCCTCGGGATTTTGGTGGGTCGAGTGTGGCTCATGAGTGCTAGTATTTGGGCAAGTTTGTGTTGAACTTAAAAGGGATTGGAGATTCGCACCCGTAAAAGCAGAGGGTACACCCGATCTGGTTACCCTAGTGTGACGGTACGGGCTTACAGACTACTGGTTCTAGCTAATTCGGTGAATTGGTTATTATGGTCTTTTAGCTGAACGGTCTAATTTACTAACTAGTTCTAAGGCTATAGGTTTAAGCCCCTATATTTAAAAGTTTAATTTAAAGGGTTTGTAAGATTAAACTTCTAGTACTATATGGTTAAAACTATTTACTAAGGTAGCTTAATTAAGTAACTAAAAACCTATCTTATTTAAAACTTCTAGGCCTCCTATAGGTCGCTGGTCAATGAGGCTCCAAGTTGCCGCCCGATGCTCGATTTCATGGCTAGCCCAACCTACCGCTCCACTATTACGAAAGATTCATCCTCGCCGCCCCTGGAGATGGTGACCTCATGGCTGGCCAGTGCCCCGGGATCGTCAATTGTGACAAAGTTGCCTTTGGCATTGTGTATTGTCATGAGATACCGGCGCCAGAGTGGTTGCTGTTTCACACCACCGAGCAGGTTCGACCCGACTCGTCGAACCGCGTGCTTTGCGGGCCTGATCAGGGACGTCAACAACATCCTTGTCCAATGAAGAAGAACAATGCGATTCAACAAACTGAAGGAAGGTCTCCTTCTCTTATTGGGGCGGTTGCCACCCGTGGACTGTTCTTGGATCTGAGCACCAACCGGCTCCAGAGCTTGATCCCAACCCCTTCCTTTTTTCTTCCGCCCCACAAATTCTTCAAGCTGGTTTCGCTAACCGTGCGAGTGGTATTTTGGCGAAATACGGGACTGTACGTCAGCAGTCGGGGCAGCATTTGCTTTTCTGTTGCATCTTCTGTGATTTTGTTTCTTTCTCTTCACCCCCTCCCCCTTCCACAGCAACGTGGTATTGTCCGCAAATGTCCTCCTGGAGAAGCAGTCAAGTTGCGCAGTCCTAACTGGTTCCGTTTCTATTCCATATACAGCCGTAGCCATACACAGCGCCTTCATACAGTCGTAAAGCGCAGTCCTAAGAGGAGGATAATAGGTCCGAATCCTGGGTGCCCTGGGTGCCAGTTCAATGTCTTCCCGTGCACTTTAAAGTACCATTACTTTACGCGAAGCACCCGTTCCGTGCACGCGTCTTCATTTTAGGGGCTGCGCGACCTCCCTGAAAAACCTTGCAAGCTCGTCCTCGCTCCATTGTCCGCTCGCCACAGCAACATGCGCATCTGCCAGGGACGGCAGAGACTGAGTTCCATGGGTATTGCTGTTTCCTCTGCCGCTGCTCTTGAGAAGGTCCACTCCGTCTCCCCCTGAGGTCAAGTAGTAGCCGTTCAACCTGAGGAACATGTCGGCTGCGGCGACACTTGTGCGTTTGTTGCCGTCTGAGAAGGAATGATTGAGCATAATCTTTTGCGCTAGCACCGCGGCCAGGGAGAATACATCGTCTGTGCGGGTGTAGTAATGCTGGTTGATGGGAGATGCGACGGCCGATTCGAGAAGTGCGTGCTGTGTGGGCATGGACGCGATGATGCGAGTGCGATATAGGCGAACGATTTGGTTGGCAGTCAGAAATATGGGCTGAATTTTGTTCATCGTTGCTCAAGTACTCTGATGAACCGGATCTCGGCAGTGTTGGGCTGGACCTTCATAGAGATGTGTGTGACAAAATGTTGAGGTTTTCAAAGCTTTCCATGTGTTGGTCATCGAGTGTAGGATCTGGGTGTTCTCTATGCGCCGTTTTTCTTGGGGATTTGCCCCCGCCCATTACATACTACAGTTGGTGGTCTGTGTGTAATTCGGCGTTTATGATACCAGAAAGCAGGTTGACTAGGACTCTGCAGCAGTGTTAGTAGTCTTCTTTGTAATATGTTTTTGAAGCTCTTGATCAAAACGGCAACAACAACAACAACACAGAAGAAGAGAAAAAGAGAAGGATGGAGGTCGAAGGGGTAAAAGGTCACATAATTCCTGTTGAAAGGGTAGTCATCGGTCAAATTTGGCTCGTTCATATGGCTTCCCAAGGGTTGCCGAAGCCGAAGTATTTTGCGTTCACAGCTTCCCGGGACATGTCCAGATGCGAGACGCCGCAGCCATCACCTTGGTGCAATGTAAGTACGATATCCCACAATGTTCACAAGCGTTAGGTTTTATGAATACCTTCGCCATATAATTCCAGAAGCAATTTCCCTGATCCTGTAACAGGTTGTCGCTTCCACACCTCATCTTCAACCTCGCTGTGAACCTCGGTAACGTCCTCCACCAATTCCCAAGTCGTTGTTACCGTATTCTTCTCTAGATAGCGAAGCATAATACGACTGCCACCATCCTCAAACACGAATTCTCGACGTAGAAGCCGCTGCCACTGTTCAGCCAGCGTGCCTTCGACACTATTTCGCTCATCTATAGTAACGCATCTCAGAGCCAAGACGTAGAGCGACCTTGTCTCCCACAAACCGTCTTGGCCGGGGTATTCTTTGAGCATTGATACAGCTTCGTCGCGGGCCAAACGATCTCGGCAGAAAAGGGCAACAAGGACCAGATTCCACGCCAGATCACATTTCAGGGACAGCTGCTGAGCTGGGTGCTTGATCTGCTGCTTGGCGGCATGTAAGGCGAGTCTGGCTACCGAAAGATAGCTATGGAATAATGGTGTCCTTGAAAGCAATATCTCAATCTTGGCATATTGTGGAGGGTCTTCAAAGACACTACAGCTCAGGAACTGTAAACGCAAATGAATGGCCCGGAGGTATGACGATGAACCACGATCAGAATCAGACATGACGATTTTGTTGAACAGAGGAAGAAATGATGCGTCCAGAGCGAGCATTGTTGTCCTCCAGTCCTCGCAGAAGTTTTGGATCTGCGGATTCCCAAGAAGTTGAAGGTGAAAGCTGCCTGGGTTACTCTCATCTGCTAGTGTGGCGCCTCGAGTTTCCAAAGCGCGGACACCTTCTGCCATGATCTGTATCATTTTGGTCCTTTTGCTTCGACAGGCGATCCAATACTTCTCGAACTCATCCAAGCTGTGAAAGGCTGCTGGGATAACGTCCATTTCCGTTGAGGAGTGTGTCAATTCGTTCAGAATTATCATAAACGACTCCATCGTCAGCTTCTGACGTCTCAGTCCTGTTTCCAGGTTTGGTATAGACGAGCCATGGCCGAATCGGCCCCCCAGAACGGTCCGAGCCTGGGTTGCCAGTTGAAAAAAGATGTCTGCTATGGCCCCGAGCGGGGGCTTCGGATCCGGTGCGAACTCAGCCACATGTCGTGGCCCATCGTTGTCGGTCAAGAGGGCAAGCAGGAGGGCTAAGCCGTGATTGACATGAACCAAGGCAGCTTTCCTGTCACCTTGTATCATTTCGAAATATAATAGCAGAAGTGATAGAAAAATGGCATCTCTTGCGGAGCCGACTTGTTTTTGTAGCTTCAGAGACTGGCAGTAGTAGGCCACTGCGTGGAAGGAATGCGTCCCTCGGTCAGGCACCTGAAGCCCTGGCGCTAATGATGAGAAAGGGCGAGGCTCTGTGTTGATAGACTCACGGCGCCACATGACCAACGCGCCAATTGCCATTGCAGCATGGCGAAGCGTGCTGTTAGCATGAGCCAGTTGCGGCAGTGTCACCTCCCAAAAATCCGCCCGAGACACCGCGGTCACCCAGGGTCCCCGAAATAGGTCGACAAACTCTTGGAAATATAAAACTCCCTGGGAACCCCCAAAATCAGAAGAACTGGTGCCAAGGGGCCTTTGGATCCTTGGCGATATTGCATGAGGGACCCGCCTGAGTGCCCAGCAGTGCTGCCATTGGGGAGGGCCTCGATTTCCCGGCTTCGGCTCTGCCCGGGAGTACCCTTCGCAAGAGCCTCGACTTCTCAGGCAATTAAGACAGTGTGGACGGTTCTCGTCACACTTCACATGCCGCTTCTTGCAAGTGACACATCCTGTTCGTGCTTTGGGTGTGCTTGTGCGGGACGCTTTTGGCTTCTTGGGCAGTTCGGTAGCCATGGATCGAGAAGGGGATTAGCTCGCATGTCTCGATGACCATGGATTGCTGCACTCACCTTGGAGATATTCGAGGAGCGTCTCCGGCTCTGTCATAATTTCGATCTAGGCATCTCGTCCCAACTCTAGCCACCTCTTCATACCATCGGTTGGACCAGATGAGCTGCGGCATGCCTTCTCGGGTTAACTTTTCTGCGGGTTCAAGAATCGTGCACGGTTATGCTACAGTATAAGCCTGACCGCTTTTGGTAACTTACGAGCTATGCATGAAAGCGGGCCCACCAGATCGGGACACTAATACTGTGACAAAGGGTGCTCAAGGAGTACCCATGCAACGGCACGCTTTTGCGGCTGCCTTGAAGGGTGTCCTACATACCTTGGTACCTAGGCATATAAATGCTTACCCAACACCGCTGGATTTCTTCCTTCAATGGCCAGCACTATTCTTATCCCATTTTCTTTATCACATCCCCAAAATGACAACATCCACTAGAGCGAAATCCGAGTCTATCAACGTCTTTGCTAGATGGCGCCCGCTTTTACCGGGAGAGGGCACATCTGGTAAGATGGGGTGGACCACGCTGTCAGGCTCCCGAGATCTGTGTTCCGTGCCCGTACAACCTCAAATATCGGCCAACACTCGTGGATGGACGAGTCCTGCAGCATTCCGCACCATCTTTGGTCCAGAAGACAACAACTCAAAGGTGTACAACGCCGTTCTGGCGCCGAACATCTCCAAAGTCCTTCATGGCGAGAGCTGCAGCCTTTTCGCATATGGCCACTACGGCAGCGGCAAGACGCATACGATCCTAGGTTACGATCATGAAGAGAGCTAGGAACTCGGGCTCTGTCTCGCCGCCGCCAAGGACCTTTTCACAGCTCTCGGCCCTCTTAACGCCGAGAACAAGAACGAGGAGCTGGGCATTGGGTTCCGTATATTCGAGCTACTCCAGAAGTCAGCCTTGGATCTTCTCAATAATCGTTCTGTATGCCATGTCAGACAGGGTCCTGATGGTAAAGTCCACATTCGCGGAGAGACCGAGACTCTGGAAGGGGGCAAAGTTCGTGTTCGTCCCATCGTTCAGCAGCCATGCTGGATATTTGAGGGATTCCAACGGGAGCTCACTCAGGCCCTCAAGCACCGTCAAACAGGCTCATCAAGCATCCATATCCAAAGTTCCAGGACTCATGCCGTGCTAGAACTCGAGATCATCAGCCAACCCTTGATCGATGCGAGACAGACTTGGATCGACCGCCAATCCGAGCTCGTGCCTGTGGGAAAGCATGCCTCAGACGTCAGCATTGAAGAGTCGATGAAGAGTCTCATGCGCGCTCCAGAGGGCGGTTGGACGCCTAACCCTAACTATCAGAAAAACGAAGAGCGTATACAAGCGGCTGAGGCAGACAAAGCTCTATATGAGGCTCGAGTTATAGCCGCTGAAAGGGAGGTCGAGGCTATCCTTGAATCGAGTGCGTCTCCGTGCCTAGGAGCGAAGATGGCATTTATTGATCTTGCCGGCGCCGAGTATTGCGAGGGAAGTGGACTTGGACCGCAAAACACCAATCCGACTGCTCAAGAGCGTCAAGAAGGGCGACAAATCAACTCAGACCTGTTAGCAGTCAAGGAGGTGATGAGAACGTGGTCTCAAGGTTCAGGCAGAATTCCATTCCGATCATCGACTTTGACAATACCTACCGGGGGGAGGGGGGGTTCCTGCAATGGGTATACAATATATTCATGAATTAACATTCAAACAAAATTAGGACATTATAGCAAAATACTAGTAAAATACTAATAAAATACTATCACAGGCAAAATCTATCAAGGGGTTAATATTATATCAGAATTAAGCCTATATTAGAATTAAGCCTATATTAGGGTTAGAGTATATTAGACCTTTAAATACACTAGTTTTAGTCCTTATAAGTTAGCTAGTAAATTAGAAATCTATATTCCTATATTTCTATAGCTTCTAATAGGTCTAAAATAGTTAAGCTAAAGAATAGCTAATAAGTAGTTAGGTTAGTAATAAAAAAAAATAAAAAAAAGCTTAACCTAAGTAAAAGTTAAACCCCTATTTTTTACTTATATATTAAAGCTTAATAGTATATTAGAAGTATATTAGGGCTTAATAGTATATTAGGGCTTAATAGTATATTAGGGCTTAATAGTATATTAGGGCTAATATTATATTAGGAATAAGTATATTAATTAATAGATATAAAAAAAAGTATATTAGTACTATAAAACACTTATAGAAGTATTTAAAGATTATATAGTTACTCTACTCTAGTTGTATTAGAAATGCCCCCTCCCCCCAGTAGGTGGTGTTAAGAGAGCATTTCACAGGCGCAGGGCAGGCAAACTCTAATATCATTGTAACACTAGCACCAGCACAAGAGCAGTACTCCGCAACACTAAATTCTCTCCGATATGCAAGCTTAGTGGGAGCTACTAGTGCTGAATAGATACTCAATTTAAATGTGACTTTATTTTCTCTCTTTGGTGAGAGAATATTCTCGCCTCGCCGTATAACTGCTTCGCCGTCATTCTAGTCAAAGGTGCCGTCGGGAGCGATGCTTCCTCTCCTCGTCTGTGCGGCACAAGGCTGGGGCTACATGCCTACAGACTCATCGTATTTCAACCACTGTTATCAGAATTCTCTACTTTTTAAATGCTGGGTCTTGAGTGTTTACTACTGTATGAAGGCGCTGCATAACTTCGGCTGTAAACAGAATAAAAACGACACAGTCTCTTTCTTTAGTAGCCTAATAGTAAAGTTTTACATACCGAGTATATTAGCTGTTTGATCAGCTAGTATAATTACTGTGTTCGATTGATTAGATGTGGAATCTCGAACACGAACCCGTGGACGAAGACCTGTGCCATGTACTACTACGCTTTCAATGGCCTCACAAGTAGTTGCGCGACTTTGTGTATACCTACTAGTAGATTGGTAGGCACAGTCTTAGGGTAGACAGTCCGCCAACTGAAATCTCTTGGAGACACGATTTTAAGTATTGCACTAATTGTTCATTCCAGGCTGGTTGACTAGACCCAATCTATCAAAGTGGCCCACGGAAAGCGCATCTATTCTACATGCCATTCATGTAACAGCGGTGGAGCTTTTATAGCCTTCATAACCTTGCGGGTATTTCTCAACCAGCCTCTCCATCTCAGCCATTACCCTAGAATCGTATGTCAGATGGCTTATAATCTTGAGAACTTTGAATGGTGCTTACGTACAATTCCCTGAACTTCAGACCGCTTGCATCTGGAAAAAGTGCTGAAACCAGAAGATCGTAACGTCTCGAAATCACCTTATATTAGTGCGTTGTAAATGCCACAGCTTTCTGCCCCAATCATGTTGATGGCATATCGTAGTCATAGAAGTTGGCACTTACATCGCGTAAAGAGCATTTCGATCATCCCAATCTTTTTGGGGCTCCGAAATTAGCATGGCACGATGGTACTCCTCAAAATACGGTCGGCCCATTTTGTATCTCGGGGCTCGCCACGTTCCCAGGTCGGCCTCATTATGACCCCAAAATGCACAAGAGTCAAAAAGCTTAACGTTTCTTGTCTTCGCGTCCAGCATCATATTGCCCGGCCACACATCAGAATGTACTAGGCATGGTTTGATTGATCGACCGCCGCTTTCTAGAGGCCTTAACAACCTTGGGATCACTTTAGTATAAAGAGATGTCTTCAGGAAGTCGAGCCTGTCGTCCTTGCCATGCGATGCCTCTTCAAATTCGAACATCTTATTCATTAGCTGTTTGATGAAAGCTTCCCACGTATCTTGCCAGGTATTGTCGTTTGGAACATTGGCTAAGTGTGTGGCCACATGAAAACCATACTTGCCACCAGGTGATTTGCCCATGCTAAGCTTGTGGATCCTTACGACGAGGGGGATTAACTGGCATGGCTCGGGTACTTCGTCGATCATATCACAAAACTGGGCAAGGAAGAACCTAGTATTTCAGAATCAACCAACTGTGGGTCTAATTGGGTGTGTTTTGCTGCGTGTCAAAAATACAAGACACTGGCATGCGCCTGATTAGAACCTTGAAGAGGAACAAGTTTGGTCTTACCAGGTATCGGGATTTGAGTCGTAGTGGCCAAAAGCGATAGGTTCGGGAATGTTATTTGGCGCGTGATAGTGAAAGATGGACTCGGACTCGAAACTTCCTTCCATCATGCGGCGACTTGTTCCTCCAGTAGCAAACTTTGTTTTCCCATGTCACTCGTGAGTATTGACGATGATTCGAAGTGATGCGATGCAGGTGGAACATACCTTCATGAAAAAGGATTTGAAGGTCCCATCTTCTAACGCGCAGCTTATGCGTACAGTCTGCACCCAGTCACTGGCACCTGATGGAGAGACAGACAGGATTTTGCTCTTGGGCGGAAGCGCTATTCCCAGATTAGTGCTGCGAAAAAATGCTGACAATCGCTGTCATTGTACCTGAAAGCACGTTTTTGTCGAGCTTTCCCAGATCGCTGGCGCAGCCGCACGCTGATGCACTGCTAAAGGTATGCAAATCCATGGCTGTGGTCAAAAGACGTTGACCTCTCCCTACGTTACCCTAGGCGATCCAGGATGTGAACGAAACTGGGAATGCGCGGAAATACACTGGGGCACAGCTCGGCCTTTAACTACATATGTCGGCACAGCACTACCCAATCACAAACACCTGTGAGCCACACCTAAGTAGCCAACGTGCCGATGGGGCGACCAGCTCGGCCTGCAGCCAACAGGTAACTCTACGTCTTCTGCCTGGGGCGCATGCTACGTCCCTCGCTCAGAATACACGAGTGACATTTTAAACCATATGATCGGCGTTAAAAATATTGAGATCGGAAATTCGCACAGTAAAAAACGCAAGGTATACAGGTACAAGTGCACCCCCTGTACATTAACGTTTTTTTACACTACCTATTCACTATATAAAACAACAATACACAATTATTTCTTCTACTCTAGTATTTTAGGGGCCTGCGCTATTACTGTAATACTAGAAAATTTAATTCTAACTAATAAAGATATATTTTTAATAGCTAAATAATTAATTATAAGAAGAATTTTATATATATTATATATTATAGGTAGTTAGTAAGGGAGTATTGTTTACTAGGTATAGAGGGATTAGTAGGTCTATAGGTTAGGGGTATTAGAAGTACTTAGTATAGGTGGTATGTATGTGAGGTGATGTTGAATAGAGCGCTCTAATTAGCTATAGGTAGGTGTAAATAACGTACCTGTGTACCTTCCGTTTTTTGCTGTGCGAATTTCCGATCTCAAAATATTTCTGTACTCAAGAGAGAGAGAAAAAGAAACAAAAGGAGAGACACACAGGTCCATTCAGTTGGACCACATGCTTTGACATGCATTCAGGTGGTGAGCACCCAAGCCTGGCATTGATAGTATGGTATTAATAGAACTCAACGGCCTACACATCCTATCGATGAGGACAGGAAAAATAACTACGACAAATATCCAATTCAGCGGAAATTAGAGAAGCCTTGAGATAATGTCGCCCGGAGTTTCTCAGTCGGAATGCAAAGGACGCCTAATAAATGAGCAGCTGCGGATATCTGACTCGAATGGCTCGATTAGGTCAGCTCTACTCTCAAGTTGAAACAGTACCTAAAAGTAATATCAGCTGCTGTGACATTGAAATCAAGCCACTAACGGACTCCATGTGCATGGCCGTGATTAGAGTTAAGTTCTATCAATTCTGCGCTACGTTGAAGAGTACAAGCTTCCGTCAATGGCTTCAAAGGAAGTAGACGAGCTGTACAATCTGGGACACAAGCTGTGCAAATTATGGTTCTTGCCTGTTTTAAACACACCAAACACCGTCTGTTTTCCTTGGTCAGGCCATTGCTTCATGGGCCCTTGATCGGTTCTCTCCGCACAACGAGTTTCTGGTTTCGTTTTAACATCCACAGGGTGTTCCCGAATCCTTGTCTGGGAATGTAGACAGTGACCAACGTCCCCAAAGAAGACAATGGAATACTATTCTACTGATTATTTCCCTTGACATTCAAGACAACGCTCTCAACTCATTAATTTGAAAAGAATTTCGTCAATGCAGTACCACAAATAGCTGCGCGATTTACAAAATCTCTACCGAGCAGATTCGTTCAGCGTTGTTAAACGGATAAACACTATGGTTAGGTGTGGTCCCCGTTGCTAATGCACTCTGAGTATACATGACAAACATTAACGGTGAACGGCAAGCTCCGCTCTGTCAGTGATTACTGTAGGCAACGCGGGCGAGGTGCAGAAGCTGAAACGTTAGGAGAACAAACCTTACTGGCAGATCATCATGATGGACAGCCGCCGGCTTGTAAACGTTGATGGCAGATGGATGTTCCGGGCTGCCGAGAATACGACTGACTCGCCTGATTATGCTGGTCAACCATATATTTGCCTGTCATATGGTCGTCTAATTTCAGATCGTTGATGGCAGCAGACAGTGGAGCACTGTAGGGCTGTGCATGATGAGCGGGCCGCGCGATTGGCTCCCGAGCCAAGAGGTTGAAAGCTTAACTCTGTCTGGCGGCTGTTCCTGGAGAACAAAGCGTCCGTGTGTTTCTTTGGACCGAGCCCCTGGACCACGCTTTGGCAGCGCTCATCCGATGTCCGTTTAATGGGCCAGATCAATGGCTTCCTCCCAGATACGCGGATAAACTTCCAGCGAATGCACTGTTGACTACCTTCGGCTGAACAGCATAGTATCGTTAGATCTGGACCTGCAGTATGCGGTCCGGGGCCGAAACTTAAT
Source organism: Diaporthe longicolla (assembly GCA_000800745.1). Taxonomy (NCBI): domain Eukaryota; kingdom Fungi; phylum Ascomycota; class Sordariomycetes; order Diaporthales; family Diaporthaceae; genus Diaporthe; species Diaporthe longicolla. The sequence continues at coordinate 55,974 of JUJX01000159.1, read as the reverse complement.
TAAGTGCGGCTGAGCCTGAGGAGGGATTGCCATAGTAGAGACTAGCCTTGCCTAATTACACAACTGCCGGGAGCGCGCCTCGTCTAATCATTCTTGCATCGTGGAGTTGTTCTGCAGCCAGCGATTGGTCGCTGAGAATATGTGAGTGAAGTAGCATGCTTACCTGGCTCAACTTACACGACCACAGTCAGTCGATATCAATGTCTGTAGACACTCCACCAAGGCTCTCTTCTGGCATCTATATAAAGGCGGCCTTCAGCTGCTTTCATTCTCTCAATTCCAGAACATCATCAGCATCTTCATTCTTCAGTCTTCAACCTTACAGCCTCAGCCTTCTTGTTAGCATTTCAGCTTTGACAGCTTCTTTCAACCCAACTTCATACCCATTCAACAACTTCAAAATGCGTTTCTTCGCCGCCGCCACTTTCGTCCTCGCCGCCACGGCTGCGCCGCTTGAGCACAGTGAGAACAAGGAGTCCAACCAGGTCCAGAAGCGACTTGACCCTATCACTATCGCCGTTCTCACTGCCGCTGGCACCGCCGCCGCCAGCTGGGCAACCACTGAGGGCCTGAATGGCATCAAGGGTCTTATCAAGGACACTTCCACCTGGGACAAGGTGAGCATCAATTCCTCCCCTCCTCGCCTTCCAAATCTCTTTGTCTTTTTCCAGCATCCAGCACATTTTATGACTTCGAGCTCTTCATCATACGAGTTGATTCTAACCCATCGATAGGTCCGCCAGGAATTCACCGTAGACGCCGTGAACGCCATGATGGCCAAGATCAGCGCCGACCCAAGCTTCAATGGCGCGGTCTGCAAGAACCAGGGCTACACGGTCAATGACCCCAAGCTCAGGAGCGACATCGTCAGCCTCGAGTTGAAGTCTGGCGCCCTCAAGACTGAGTAAGTTTCCCATTGCTTTTTCGCTCTCCATACTTGATAAGTCTCCTTCAAGATTACACAAAGACTAACTCTGTCCACAACTAGTTATGACTGCTTCTACCTCAAGAAGGGTGGCGTTTTCACTGGCCAGGGAGACGGCGGGTTCCAGAACGTAAGCTGCTTCTATAACTCTTCAAATCACCTTACTATCATACAAAAAAGACTGACACACTTCGCAGATGGCTGTCAACGACAACGGCGGTGTCTGCAAGTACGACGGTGCTAAGCAGACTCTGACCTGCTAGTGGGGAATTAGAGTGCACTTGTTTCAGTTAGTGATAATGTTTGATCATTATGTAGAGAATTGAATTGTATTACTTATAGCTCCTGAAATGGTCACCGCGATATTCTCATATGATGCGGATTCGGCTTCGCTGGTCCTGACGACCAATTTTGTCCTTCTTGGCCGTGACTCACTCTGATTGAATTGTTCCAAGGCTGCCTCAATGTGCGTGCTGTGTTCTCACTGTTGCATCTACATCTCCCCTGTCACGTGCCACACCAAAAAGACCGGATGAACGTTGGGATCTAGAAATGGGTTGCATTGGAACAGGAGTTGGGGTGAGGTGGGTGGAGGCACAGCAGGAACCCCCGAGGTCGTGAGGGGAATATGGTAGCACCAATAGATTGGAGCACCAATAGAACAAAACATCTTGTATCACGTTCTTGGCATCGGCATTTCAGGTAACACAAAGATCCTACTCGAGAGTCACAATTATACTGGAGCAAAATACCCCAGCTGAATTTGCCTTTTGGGTTCCAAGGTTGGGATTTCGGACTTGACCGTAGCGGCTTCAGAGACCAACACGTGCGTGACTATTGTCAACACTAGACTAAGAACGGGGATACCCGGTTGACAAGAAGTTTTGAACAAAGAAAATACCTCGGAATAGTTCATTACTAGTAGGAGTAGCATGCAGTTGGCTAGTAGTTCCGTCCGAACATTATTGACCGGTGCCGTCCGTATCTAAGGATGCCGAGGACTTCAGCATCAAGTGTTTTCCCCCAGATGTCCCAGCTGCAAATGGCCCGCCCCTGATAAACCGCCAAAGCTTGATGGATTGGAGGAAAATCCCATGCTATATGGACTCATGCTGACTGAACCCCACAAATACTGGCAGTCCAGCAATCGCGAGTGTCAACCGCCAGCCGCTTATTTTGATCCCTGGCCCATGACGTCTTGCATATAGCTGCATTTTCGTTGCATATTGCTGCATTCTCGTTGCATTTAGCTTTTATTTCGGTGCCTATTCTCAACTTCCCCTCCTGCCTCTTCGCTCACTTTCTTCTTATTCAAGTTATGCTGAGATCAAGCAAATCAGGCCTATTGCCGACCATCATGCTGACACTACTGGCTTATACCGTGCTATTCGTCCTCGAGGCTGCTGCATTCCCGGGGCCACCGTATGCTCGTTTTGCTTCAAAAGCGCGGGTTAATGAATCTTCACGTACGGTTGATTTGGGTTATGGACGATACCAGGGCTGGTACAATGAATCTGCTGGTCTGAACATTTTTCAAGGGTGGGTGACAAGACTTCTAAATTTCATGCAGAGAGTATTGTATGGCGTAGCAGTCTAACATTGTTCACAGGATACGATTTGCACAGAGCACTACGGGAAACCTGAGATGGCAAACTCCTCGCGCACCCGAGAAGGAGCAAAACTCGCTCATACAAGCCGATACCTGGCCAGCGCAGTGTCCGCAAAGCCCTGGTGCCTCAAGCGAGTACACCCCTGCGGATAATTCACAAAGCAGCGAGGATTGCCTGTTCTTGAATGTAGGGATGATGATCAACGATATCAATTGTGCCCGTTGCTAAAATCAACCAGATTTTTGCGCCGGCTGCTGCCGACGCGAAACCTATCTTGCCAGTTCTTGTCTACATTCATGGTGGTGCTTACGCGCAGGGAAGCGGAAGACTGGATCTGACACCTCTGATAACGAACAACAATAACAGCTTTATCGGTGTCAACATCCAATATCGTGTGAGTCATGTCCGCGCTCCAGAAGATTCATTCAGGAATTGAGAAAAACATGCAGCTTGGGGCATTTGGCTTCCTCTCCTCAGATGAAGTTTATAGAAAGGGCGTGGCCAACGCTGGCCTGTTGGACCAACAGCTGGCTCTTCATTGGGTGCAACAATACATCCACCTTTTTGGAGGTGATAAAACGAGGGTCACGATCTTGGGTGAAAGCGCTGGCGGAGGAAGCGTAATGCTGCATGAGTTTGTTCAGTCATTTTCTTGCATCATGCAAATCTTCTTCTGGTGCCACCAAGACGGCATCAAACTGTGGTGCTGCAATCGGGCACTAATGAGCGCTCAAAATGCAGTCTCGCATACGGTGGAACATTGGGAACGTCCTTATTCAGGAACTCAGTATCCGGCAGCCCTTTTCTTCCCTTTCAATATGGCTACAGTAAGATGCATCCAACATTGCGTATTTCTCGATTTTGCTAACCAGGTGCCTCCCAATAGAGGACTGGCAGCCGTCTCAAGCATATTATGCGTTCGCCACTGCTGCAGGCTGTGATACCAAGAATGCATATCTCCGCAATGGATCCAAGGCCATATTCGACTGCCTCGTCGAAGCAGATTCAGCGACACTCATGAACGCAAGTGCGGACGTATCCCAGAGCGGCAGTCTTTCGACATGGGTTTTCCTGCCGGTGACGGATGGCAAAATCATCCAGGATGTCCCCAGCAAACAACTTGCACAGGGCAGAGTCAACGGCCTTAATATGCTGTCGGGGCATAATGCACTCGAGGGTGCACAATTTGTCATGCGGAACATCACCACCATCAATGAATTGGTAGAGTACTTGCGGGTCACGTTTCCCATGCTCTCCAACAACGATATCGCCAAGCTTCTTCTCTATTATCCGACCAGCAACGAGACTGTGAATCAAGCTGACCCAAAATGGGCTACCACGGGAGACTCTACCCCTACAAACCTCAATCAGAGCACAGCTGCGACTGGCCAGATGCAGCGTGCTATTGCCATCTATGGTGAAACTACGTTCATTTGCCCCTCCTACTGGCTGGCTGAGGCCTACAGCGACAACATGAATGGTGGGAAGAGTTGGAAATACCAATTCTCCATCCCCAACGCGTATCATGGGGCAGACGGCGGCGGGTTCACGAGCTGGCCGTATTCTGGAGAATACTACAATTCGGATTACGTACGGACTCTGACCTTTTCATGACTTACCGAGAGCAAAATTGAGCGTGTGCTGATACTGGATATAGGTCCTTGCTTTTATGCACATGCTGGGAAACTTTATCGTCAATGACAACCCATCTATATCCAACGCCCTCGCAAATGGCCTGTCGACGGGAAACACGAGCTTCAACCCTGTCAGCGAATGGCCAACCTACAGCATCTACGAACCTTACCTCATAGATTTCAACACCACTTGTCCATCAATAAAGATCATAAACGGTTTACCATACTGCACTGGGCCGGACCAGAAGAACACATTCAGACTGGCAAATGCTTACACGTGGGAGGGAGGTCGAGGGTTCCGGTGTGATTTATGGAAATCTCTCGGGGAGCTCGTGCCGGAGTGATGGACACCCTAAGCATCAGTGAGAACGGCTGATGTGATCAATTCCCTGATCGTGTAAAAGGACGAGTCTGGGGATCAATCTGTAGGCATAACTTTACAACGATTGTTCACCACCGTATGAAGGGACCACAGTCATCCTATATGCATGCAAATTGAGACCGGAAGGGCAACTGTTTGACTTATATTTGCTAGAAGCTGCTTATTGTGCTAAAGCTTTAGTGTTAGGGCGAGCCTAAACTCCATCATCAAGTTCGAGGCCATCTGGAGCCAACAGCAACCTAGTTCGACCGAGCCATCACATGCATTAGTATTATAGTAACACAGCCATACGCCTAAATAACACGAAAACGTCATTCGGGACCATGTGGCTTGCTCATGCCATACCGGGCTTTTCTACCGGATTCTAGTTCATCTAGGCTATCTAGAGGGGGTTAGACAACAAGCTCTGCCTAGCTGCTAGGTGACTACATAGTCGTGGCAGATACCCGAAACAAGCTCGTCGTAATTATTAGTATCAGCTTAGAACCACCAAAAGAAGGATTGGCTTCTTCTTTGTGAGGAAGATGTGGGATCCAGTCTAGCGTACACTGCCTCGATTTTAGGTTGGTGCGGAAAACTCAGAATGACCAAGATCTTGGACGATTGGAAGGCCGAATATAAAAGACGGGCTTCGTCCGGCAATAAATTTGTGGTCACTGGCTTTCTTCTCGGTCTTCAACACTGCCTTGCACTCTGTAAACGTTCTTCCTGCGCTCATATCCGGAATCATTCACACCATCTTTGCAGACTAGCTTTTGCACTGGAAGTTCAAGATATAGACCGAAACCGACATAAAATGCACAAGCCAGACCTCGAGGCCCGCATAGCCGGCCTCTCTCGTGATCAGTTGGCAAAGATCGTCTGTGAGCTCGCAGCTGATCCTACTATGAAAGGAAAGGTTGTCAGTGCCGTGGATCTGGCTGAGGTAAGCTGAAGGACGACGGCTTGAATTTGAATGCAAGGGCTAACAAATGTTATTTCCCCCCTCAGTCTCTTGTGTCAGAAGGACAAACACGCACAGGGTCTACATTCTTCGATCGCATTTCGAATACTCTCAGACGGAAGACAAAGCCGGAGGCATTGACCACGATGAGCACAACAAGCTCGGAGACACTCATTTCAACCCCGGAGACGCCCAGAAAGACTAGGACAGAAAGCTCTGAGACTATCACACCGAATCAGAAGAAACTCACAAAGACGAGCATAGCGCCCTTGGAGACAGCCACCCCAAAAACGAAGACTGTGGTTAGTGATATCCAAGTATGCGACAATTGTAGCGCAATGTTCCGTCTCTCGATGCGACATAGGGGTATTTACAGTGGTTGTTTTGGACATCCAGGTATGTAAGACTGCCAAGACTGAATTTGAAAATTCGCTGCAAGCAAACATACTTTGCATTTATGCTCAATCATTATACAGGAACTTTGGAAGAGGTCCGAAATCTGGTTCCGGACGCAGAGAGATTCGAACGAGTGAAGCAGCAATGCTCAAACTCTGACCCATGCTGGACTTGCTGTCTCAAGAGCAAATACAGTTCGGGCTGCAAATACCTCTCCCAGCACCGCTGTTCCAAACCAGTAACCGAAAAGAAGTGAAGTATGTAACAAAGAACAATTACTTTGCGAGAGGTCAAGTCTGACCCACAGCCCCGCAGAAGAGAAGCGGAGGGGTGAGGGAGCGGGGAAAACAGTGTGCCAGAATGACAAAACCGAAGAAAAACTACAAAATCATAGCGCAGTCCACGCGTGCTTGCTCGTCTTCTCGTTACTTATCCCATTGGAAAGGTTTTCATAGGATATTATAAACGTTTTTCATAACAGGCTTTCCACAAGATAGTCTTCCGCGGGAAAGTCTCTCTTAGAAGACTTTCCATGGGAAATACTTCTGTGGGGGGAGTATGAGGTCGTCTTACAGTGATCTCTATAATGTTGCCCAGATGGTCGCAACGCAGATGCTGTGGCGGCGTAGCGGATACTCGAGCGAAGCTCGTCAACAAATATATTAGTTCGCAAAATGCCGCATCTTCAGTTCCATCTTCGTGTGATTGAATCAACAACTACGGTGACCAAGCTGAAGGAACCTTTTCCCGCATCCTTCTACTCAGCTTGCAAAGCAGCATGCTCGGTGACCCTGCTTACAAACGCCCGATTCTCACACGGAAATTCATAGCCCGGGAGAAGGCTTCACCAAGGTTTCCCCACAAGACATTGACTAATACGAGACTAATCATAGGCGGCTGCCCAATACCTACGTGGAAGGCCGTTTCAATGGAGCTTGACCCATAGGAGATTGTCGAAGATGAATTAGTCTCACAGTGAGATGCAATGTAATAACTTGTGCATGCTTAGAGACTTCATGCCAACGTCTTAGTCCGGGCCGGCCACAGCCTCACTCCAGACATGGGCGATTGATGACCATATGAGAAGTGTGTGAATTCTATCGGTGAACTGAAAAAGTTGCTTTTCTGGTGAAATTGGGAAACAATTAATGAAATACCTAAATTGCCAGATAGTTGTTTGGATGCCAGCATGATGGTTGCCGGTGAGGAATTGAGTGTCCCACAAGACATATTTCGACGTACAGTCTCGCCTCAGACAAACGAACATCGTACAACGAAATAGAAGACTAACATCGGAGCTTGCATGGTGATGTCTGGCGATGTGATAGTTCTCTGCAAATTGACCTTGGAACAAATATGAAATCGCCCCACCTAGAAGACGGCAGAGATTGGCTCGAATGTTCTCCAGTGGTGCAATTCTTCAGGAACCTTTGACAAGGTGTCTTAGTTTTGGTTCTTTTTGAGGATTCGAGGCACTGGAGGTCAGTGACGCACGGTTGCTTCGACTGCCCCTAGTCCCCCCTACGAGCCGTCTAGCTTCGACCTAGAAGGTGCTGCTTGGGACTATTGCTGAAAAGTGCAGGCTAGGTAGTTCTGTATTGGTCATAAGGCCTGGGCTAAAACAGCTATCATCATGAATGAATATAAAAATGACCGCCTCCCCCTCTCAGCTGCACATCTTCCAGCTTTCCCTTTTTCTACCACCACTAAACATTTGCCAAACGCGCTTCACCATCAAGGCTTTCTCAGCCACAGCATATCTACTAACTCCCAGGTCCAAAGCATTGCACTAACGGACTACTAACCACAAAGGCTCAATTTTCTGACCATCATCACGCAACCCCTCTCGAGACGACTCCATCAAATACATCCGAAGATGTATTCTCCCCAATCACTCGGATCCAGTCCCCGGCCAGGCCGAAGTCAACGACAAACACGCTGGGGCCCAGAAAGCCAGGTCGCCGCACTGAACGGCCTCAAGACGGCCATCACAACAGCCATGACACCTGAGCAGCTCGACGCCTACCTCACGCACTTCCGGATCCAGGAGATCGGACAGAAGATGCAGGGCGGTGACCCGATCCCCCCTCCCAACTCAAAAAGATCGCCCTCGCCAGCCCCCGAGTACGACGCCTCAGGCCGCCGCACCAACACCCGCCAGCACCGCTACCGCCAAGGCCTAGAAGCAGAGCGCCGGGCGCTGGTTGGCGCCGCCATGAGCACTATCCCAGGCTACCAGCAGCCCCGTGACTTGCACGGCCTCAAGCAACCACCAATCATCACAAAGGTCTACATCCCGGTCCACGACTTCCCAGGGATCAACTTCATCGGGCAGATCCTCGGACCCCGCGGGAACAGCCTCGCCGGGATGAACGAGGAGTCCGGCGCCCACATCGCCATCCGGGGCAAGGGCTCCGTCAAGGAGGGCCGGGCGGGCCACCACCGCACTACTAACGCAGCCACTACTAACAACAACAACAACAATGACATGCAAGAGCCGCTCCACTGCCTAATCAGAGCCGACACGCAGGAAAAAGCCGACCACGCCAAGCGGCTGATCAACGAGGTCATCGAGGCGGCGACCTGCGCCCCCGAGGACCAGAACCAGCGGAAGCGCGAGCAGCTGCGGCAGCTGGCCGTCCTGAACGGGACGTTCCGCGACGACGAGGGCCTGGGCCGGGTGTGTGAGAACTGCGGCGAGCCCGGCCACCGCCGTTACTTTTGCACGATTTCTGCTCGGTTTGCGGCTGGTGTTACCTGCCGCTCTTGCGGCGGTGCCGGCCATGTTGCCCGCGATTGCCCAAAGAAGAAGAGCGGTGGCGCGGGCCTTGCGAAGCTGCCGCCGTGGAGGGTGGACAGGTTGGCGAGGCAGGCTGAGGCAGCCGGGCCTGATGCTGAGTTTGAACAGCTCTTGTTGGAGCTTGGGAGCTAATTAGGTTGAGTGATATGCTAACCTTGAAGGAACACTAATTTGAGCAGTGCGACAGCTAAAGGGTGGATTCATATTGCTGCAAATATTTGTGATTCTGCTACTGACTGTAACAGGTTTTTCGAAAGTGACGTTTCGTAGATCTCCGTAGTTCAGCTTTCTCACAATGATGGGACGTCGTAATACAAATTGAAATATCTGACTACATTGCAAGAATGCAGTCAATGTTCCAGCATCGGTGTGGACACCATAGGCTTTGATGTGTGTCTCCTGGCAGGGAATGAAAACGTATCTACGGCATGTGAAGCCCATCGGTGACACAGTCCGTGAGCACCAATAGGTAATTTTAGTCAATGCAGAGAAGATCGAAACCATCAACGTGTAGTATACGGGAAGCATAGCTACCAGAGCAGAGAGAGGGCGAGTCCATGACGGGCGGCATACACTGTGGCACCTGTCAGACACGATTAAAGTGCACGCATGCACTCAGCGAAATCAAAAGAGCAACTGGCTCCGAAGAAACCAAGCCCCAACGAGAGCACGCGGAACGACGGGTATGGCTACAGCGTCTACACTTGCAACAAGACAAAAAGACCACATAAATACAGAACAAGGGTACTTTTTTGTTGGATTCAGAATATACCTGAGCAAGTCAACCAGGCTACAAGCCCCGATCAAGCGGCCCTCTTCCCCCCCTCTCCTATGAACCAAGGGCAAAATCACATAATTCCCCCCTGTCGTAACAAGAAACCTGGGCATTATCCATTAATTCATCTCCAAGAAAAAAAAGAAGACAACACGAAATTCTCAAGGTGCAATCCAGTTTCATCTCGGGCCACAACACGGAAACGATCACTCCGAGTCAAACACATCCTTCGCCCGCCTCGACCGCCCGCTGCTCCTCGTCGGCGCAGCCGGTGCGGCCGCGGCAGCTGCTGCCCTGCCGCGGGTCGGGAGAGCTGCGGCAGCCTTGCCCTTTGGCGCCGCCTTCTTCGGCGGTTCCGCCTTCGCCTTGGCCGCAGAGCTCCTGCCGCTCCGCCGTCCGTTAGTCGCGGGGGCCTCTTCCTCCTCCGCCTCTGCTTGCTCCTCAGGAGGCTCGGACAGCTCGCTGCCGTCTTGCTCCTCGGCCGCGGGCTCATCCTGCTCATCCTCCTCCATGGGCTCGGCTTCGACCTCGACCTCGTCGCCTTCCTCGACCTCCTCCTCCTCCTCCTCCTCATCGCTTCCCTCTTCTCCGTCCTCCTCGTCTCCTTCCTCCTCATCTCCTTCGCCTTCGTATTCCCACTCGGCGACTCCTTCCAGCATCTCTTCGTCGTCCTCATCGTCATCTCGCTCCACATAGTTGGAACTCTTCCGGGGAACGGCGCGGCCACTACGGCGACGTTCCGACTCGGGGATGTTTGGCGATGAGGCGCGAGGCTTCTTGGGTTTGGCCGTCTTTGCTTTGGTCGTCTTCTTCAGGGTCGTCTGCTTCTTCGACTTGATGGAGCTCGGTTGAGCGATCTTGCTCTGCGATCTTGCCTTCTTGGCAGGGGGCTGCCCGCTCTCATCCATGGATTTCCGCTTCTGTCCGAGGTCAGTAAACACTTCAGGTTTCATCAAAGGTCAAACGCCTATCAATTGTTTGGAACATACCTTCTTGCGGTCCATCGACTGTAGCACTTTGTCCAGCCTCTGCTCAATTCCTTCCGGGATGAACTGCTGCTCAGAAAGCTTCTGGGCAGCCTCATGGTTCGGGAGGGCAGTGAACAAGCCGTTGGGCAACCCGGTTTTCTTGCTGTAGGCCTCGAAGGTCCAACCTCGCTTCTCCTGCCATTTCCTGATAACAGCCAGTGCCAGGTCACAGACCATGTAAAGATTCTCGCTCTTCTCCGGCTCAATGGCATCCTTGGTCTGCTTGACACGCTCTGCATAGCGAGCTAGCAGCCCCAGGTTGGATTCGTTGGCCACGGTGCTGACATAGTAGACAATGTAGCGGGAGTGGTCGACCAGATCATCTTCAGTCTTGCCCAGATCTGGATGATGAGCCAACAGAGACAACAAGCGGGGCAAGACGGCTTCCATGACAGGCGTGCCTGTCGCTTCGTAATGATGGACTCTTGAACGAATCCAAGTCTCCACCCTGGTCTTGAACTCGGTGACTGGCTCGTACGCTGTGATAAAAATGATGGTATAGAATCTTGTGCGAAGCTTGTTCTGTACCAAATATTTTTGGAGCTTCTCCACAAATGCTCTCCTGGTCTGAGGGTGGGCATCTTGTGCAACCAGTGCAAGCGCGTTAAAGTCCTCGGGTGGAAGGTGATCGTCAAGCTGCTTCTCTTTACAGAGCTTGAGAACCAACTGGCCCGCGAGGAGTCGTAATCGCGCCTTGTGATGGCTTGGTGTTTCCTTGTTTTTGGACATCTCGCCGTCCTTCGTGATCAGTGTCTTGAGCATCTTGAACACAGGCTTCGCCCTGTCTTTCAGATCTGCCTCGCCATCTCCGCGGTCCTGCTCCTCTGCTCGCAGCCGATTGACCAAGATCTTCAATGCCAAGCACTTCGCTATGCATTCCTCATCCATGTCCGCATCACTGACCCATTCCGGGTCACTGTCCTTAGCATCGGTGCGAACCACCTTCAGAATGACTTGGATCATCTCGAGAATGGCTTGGTCCTTGTCCAACGTGACCTTGGGGGCCAAAATCTCAAGCTGAGAAACTATCGCCAACTTGTTGAGGAAGTGAGGAGCTCCATATTTCCACTGCTTCATAACCTCTTTGAATAGCCTGGTGGCGTTCAAAAGACTGGTCTCATCCTTCTTTGCCAGAAGAATATTTACGGCGTACTTGGCAGCCTTCCAAGGTGTACCATAGAGCGCAAAGTTGATCATCATCTGCACAAAATTCTTGTCCTTGGGGATTTCGGCAGGATATTTCCGCGCATACGAAGCGCAAGCCTTGAGAGTCTCAACGACTGATGGCTCGTTTGCCTGTGTTGCCGTAGGCGCCTTGTCCGCAAGATCTTTGCAGAGATCTCCGATATGTGACTTGAACAGGTCCGGTGTGCGCTGGGATATCTCGTTCAAAATCTCATGCGCTGTGGCTCCAAAGCCATCTTGATCGGTTCTGGAATAATCCAAGATGGTGGACAAATGACTGCGGTTGAACATGAAGTAACCTGACCTATAAAGCAGAGGTATCAGGACATCGGCAACACCAGATAGCTGTGCACTTTGCAGGCGCTTGATCAGCTCCTTCAGAGCATTCCTGGCCGTCTTGAAATCGTGCTCCGGGCCAGTGATAAACTTGACCAGCTGGTAATTCCGCGAATTGTTCGCCTTCGCAAATTTCAGCAACTCCGACCTGACCTTTGCGTCATCAGGCAGGAAACGTGTGATGTAATCAATCGTGTTCTTGAGATTTTTTGTTTTTCGTTCCTCGTCCTGCTCCATGACGCCGCCATTGTAGGCGTCGCATGCCTTCAGGAAAGTCTGGAGTATAGTGGCAAATTGTGGCTGACGGGCTTGAATGGCGAAGAAGGCCTTCTTGGCATTTTGGTCAAGTGAGCGGACCAGAAGGAGTATTCTCTCGGCCCTGACGGCGTCCTGGTCGTAGCCAGCTGCTCCCGACTGGGATTGCGACTGCGAGCTTCCGTTTGCGCTCTTCGAGCTCTTCTTAGGAGGCGGGAAAGACAATGGAACCAGACACTCGAAGACTACCCTATCAAGAAGGACGTTCACCTCTAGATCATTTGCATAGAAGGAGCTGTAGATCTTGGATGGGGCGGCCGACAGAGCACCCACGACAACCTGATTGCCAGCGAGGATTTCGCCCGTTGATATAGCCCAGAGCTTGCCCAGCAAAGCCATGGCATCAACTCGGACCTGTGGTCTCCTGTCGCGGCACCGATCGGCAAGGCTAGACAAGATCGAGCTTTCCTTCTCCAAACCGCCATCCGACGCTAGCTTGAGGATGAGATCGCGGAAGTTGAAGGACTCGATCGCCTTAACGCCAGCCAAACGAACCTTCTCATCGCTATCATTGAGCTTCTCTCCCAGACCACGAATGAGAGCTCGCTCATCCTCCCGATTGAAGCCAATTCCTCCAGCATTTGTGGAAAGGATGTATCCTACAGCTGCAGTCCAGGAGGCTCGGATGATTGGAGACTTGTCATTCTTGCGGCTCAAGAAGTTGACGTAGGCTTGGTGGTAGGTCTGTGCGAATGACATCGGAGAGAAGGGAGTCGTGAGAGGATTTGAAGGGGTATCGTCGGTATCGAAATCGGACATGCGGTAAAGCGGGTATGCAGCAGGATCCAACGCTGGGGGAGGCGGTGGGCCAGCCGCTCCAATGCCAGCGATGACATCTCCAAGCGCTTCTGTCGCCAGCTGTCGCAAGCTGATGTTGTCGGCCGACAGCTCCGCGTCAAGCTGAGGGATAACATTTTGCAAAGACGCTGGGGCAGCCTTCCAGAGCTCCCTGATCAGCAGGTGCGCTTTCCGGAGCTCCTTGAGGTCGTCCTCCGATGGTCCAGCTGGGCCATCCTCGTCATCCGAATCCGCAGCACGGTGGCCATTGCTACCAGCCAAGCCGGAAGCTTCCATGATGACGTCGCTAAAGTATTGCCCGACGAATCTTGCCATCTTCTCTGGGTTCTCCACACAGACAGACCTTGCCATCTTGTAGGCAGCGGGTTCCTCCTTGAGGAGAAGTGTTGTTTGGTTCTCATCTCGGCTGGCTTGCTCGGACTTGTCCTTGCCGGCCCCGGGGGCTGCGGCGCGGAGGAACTGGGCCATGATGATGTCGATGACCTTGGACGGGATGGTGGTGGCCTCGTCGATCAACATTTCCAATATTTGTGTCATGTAATGCTCGATATCCTTTCCGACCAGCTCGCCCGAGGGTGCTTTGGTCCCGGAGACCGTGTCGAAGCAGCAGGTGAACAAACGGACGAAAAGCTCATCATTGTTGGGTATCTCGTCGAGTAGGAGGATGCTCTGGACGTCGGAGAGAGATATGAGGACGTATCGATGTTGGTTATTCCATGTAGACGACGGATCTTGCAGGGCAGGTAGGATCTGATTGATGAAAAGGGCGAAGATATCCTGTCACTCATGGTCAGCAGGCCGTCACCGACGTGGTCGCGCCGACCTCGAGTGCTTACCTTGAGCTGCGATGGAGTAAACGGCGCGTCGGGTGCACAGATCTTGAGGATGTCCACCATGCAGCATGCGGCATATGCCTTGACGCCTTTGTCCTTGTGACCCAGAATGTTGGCGGAGCAGAGCTCCTTGGCAACCTTTGTCAACGAGTCCTTGTGCTCCCAGTCCTGATCCAGCTCTGCCAATTCCTTTGCCAGGGTGTCGAGTCTCTTGTGCAGCTCTGCCGTGGGTATGGGCCTGCCAGCGCGCCATGACAATGCTTGGTTGAACTGCAGACCCTCGTTGTCGCGCTCCTCCTCCTGCTGTTCCTCCTCCGGGGCGGGCTCGGCCGCTCTTCTCCGGCGGGACGACATGATGCGCTAACGGGGCGTCTCAATTGCGGCGGCGACGCGGTGAGGGCAGAGTCCAATTGCACGCGATCCCCTGCAGCTCAATGGCCAGGGCTGAAGAGGTTTCGTCTGGAGAGGGTAGGACTGGTCGGCCAGCTCGCGGGATCAAAACATCCAGGCCAATGGTCGAGGCGGCTGATGGGCGGCGAGGGCCTGTCGCGATGCGAAACAGCGGCCGTGGGCGTGAAATGAATAGAAGATGCGGGCAGGATCTTGGCCGCAGCTGTGGGTAGCTGGTGCAGAGCTTCGCGGGATGTGGATCGAGATGTGGAAGACGTCGCCAGCGTGCGGGCCAAAGGAAAGGTGGGTAGTCGGTGGTGGTCGTGGTCGCAGTCCCAAAATCCAAAAGAGACCCGCGCTGGTGCTCAGCCTGAGCCTGTCCTCTCCTGTCCTGGCCCGTCCCGTTACGCGACACCTCTCAAGCAACGGCAGGCGCGTGCTCCTTTCCCCACAGGCAATTAAAAGTGGGCCCAATCGATAGCGCGGAACGAGGGGAACGACATCTCTTGCTTTATGTGCCTGTGTCTCGGCCCTCCTTCTGACAACCACAGCCTCTCGACTGCTGATGCCTCGTGACTGCGGTCCATATCTACCCGTATTTACTGCATGTTCAATCTCGACGTGTGCAGATCTTCCATTCTCAGAAGTTGTCGACTTCTCGCATGTTTTCCTAAGCGGAAAGCCTTCCTATGCAGGTCCTCATCATGCTATTGACAGCCTTTCCTGAGGCGCCACTATCCACCATCGAGTTCTGATATTTCAAGAGGTAGAGAGGGCAATGCTGTTCGTTCTCCCATATGAGGCATATCTCTTGGTCTTCTGTGGCTAAACATGCTTGTCTGGAAGCACTTGTGCATGGGACAAGTGGCCCGCGAGACCAGCAGGCTCATGATGACACCATGGCTCATCCCATTTGGCAAGCTCAGCTTGGGATAGTCTCTCAAAGTCTGAGATGGCGGGGACTTTCTATCTGACCTTCTGGATATTGACGGACATTGACGTGGCGGGGAGTCTCGAGCTTGTAGGGCTGCTGTCTTGACCGTGTTACAGATAAAGATGTCTTCGGCCGAGTGCTCTGCGTTGGCCTTGTCAGGGCCTCGTAGGATAAGACTCCTCCGCTCTGGTAAGTCTGCATATGAGTATGACAGATTGTAGGGCGTAGCATTCTTTTTATCCTTTCTCTTTCCGGGGGTTTCAACTTTCCATCTCGCTGGGTAGTTTTGGCCAGGAGATCAAGTCTTGACTGCTCCATTCAAGTGGACGACAGAGGTCACTTGACAACGCGTCATCGGACCAACCAGTTCCCTGTAACTTCTAGCCCTGCCGCTTTTCATCGCAGTTTTACTGCCATCGGCTGCTTTGCCGATGGTGAACAGAGAGTGGAGTCGACCTGCGGCCATATGCAAGTCCATACCCGATATCTAGGATTTCCCCTTCTTTGCTCAGCTGGTGCCAGTTGGTGGATCAGCCTTTTCACGGCCGAAATGGGTGAGTGGGCGCAACTGATATCTCCGAATGGGTATGGATGTACGTCTCAGGGCACTTGAAACATGGACATCAATTACAGAGACAATACGTGCCATATATTGCTCTCTGATTTCTGCTCTATTTTCTCCCTTCCCTCCCCTTTCTCATTTCTCAGGGCACTCGTATCTCATCAACTCTTTAGGAGAGGCAGTCGGCTGCTAAGGTGCTGCCACTTTGACAGGTGTTTCATGTACTGTCATACAGCTCACCAAGGTGTTTTCACCTTGTGGTATGATGTCGGGTGTACATTGCAACATGTCTGCTGCCGTGTGTGTTTCCACAATCTTCAGGGGCAGGGCCAATGGAGCCCATCAGAGGGAGCTTCTCTGGATGACCATGGTAGACAAGAAAACGCTTTGGGGTGGGTGCAGATATACGAGTCCCTGTGTGGGCTTTGCTCATATCAGAGGCCAGCATCGGGGATTGGAACCCGTGACTCACTCATGGTAAATCTTGAGGGTACTGAGGGTATTTTAAAGAACGGGACTCAGATTCAAATTCTTGAGCAAAAAGAAGGAGAACGGGCATGCCAGGTGATAGGGTTGCAGGACGGGAATGTCCAGCTGGTAGATCTGATGGGCTGGAGGTGCCGCAGTCTTGAGGGTGGTTTACACCTCTGCAATTTTAGCTGTGATGGGATTGGATTTTTCAAGGTTGTTGAGAGCTGCAAACTAGACGACAAACACGTCAAGAAATCTCAGCACGGTCTGGCCAGGCACACTGCACAAAACGTTAAAGTGCCCTGTCACAGGTACTGAACCTTCCCGACTGGAAAGCCCACCCCCTCCGAGTTACGGTCACTTGTCACACTCCTGCCTCCTTCCCCCATCGCACCATCGCACCGACCACCGACCACCGACCGCTGACCGCTGACGTTCCAGGCCATTGACCCGTCATACCTACCTGGTACCTAAGTCTCTCCTCTCTCCTGCCCAAGCCTTTCCTCTGCCATCTCGCGTCCGACTTGTGCACCGTCACAGCAATCTCAACAGCCATCGCCCAATTGATGAGGCTCAGCCCAAATATCTCAGTATGTTCCACCATTTCCTCCCGTTGTCCCTTCACAGAAGTCTCTTCCCATTGCCTGCTGGCCTGCTGGCCTGGTTGCTCCGCGTTTGAGTAACGGTGCTGCAAACACTCTCCCTTCAAACGGTGTCGCACGACGTCTCCTGTCTGTCCAACGTCACCTCATCCAGATTGCCCACTCGCCTGCGCACAACACCACTACCATTGTACTCTACTCCTGCAAAAGTACAATCTCTCTTCCACCTTCGTTCCTTCATTTGCCTGACGGCGTCCTTCAGAAAGCTTTCCACCTTCAATCTTTTGGTGTATTGTTCGTGGTTCATCGCAAGCCCTTGTTTTCCGTCCCCCACTCTCTTTCCTCTTCATACCACTACAAAACTGGCACGCTCCTTTGGTTCATACGCGCCATCAAAACATCACTGACCTTCCTTCAACCTCCACCTTCGTTTCCGTCCTTCTTCCTGACACAGCCCTCCATCGCATAGCACCTTTCTTACCAGTTTCTCTTGACACAGTCTCTCGTTCGAGTCAACATCAATCATTTATCATCAATCATGCCTTCCACTGTTGGTAACCGCGGCGACGCCCACGAGAAGTCTGGCGCGACCTCTCCAGTCGTCATCGCGATGCCTGACGACGACAGCCACTTCGGAGCCGATGAGAAGCTCAACGAGAACGCCTTTCTCGCCAAGAACGCCTTTCTCGCCAAGTACACCAAGGGCCTGAACTACATCCGCATCGCCAAGTACCTGTCTTTCATTCTCGCCATGGTTGGCATCATCATCCTGGCTATTCAGGTCTGCAAGGGTGAGTCACTTCGCAAACTTCGCAAGCTCAACATCGTTGGATCTAATGCAACCCCTCCTTCGCAGACCAGGACACAATCCAGAAACTCAACCACGAGATGGGCACTGCACCTCCTGTCCAGGATAAGGCTCCTGAGGATCACCTTGGCGGTCGCATGTCGTATCTGAATGGCTTCAGTGGAATGACTGCTGACGATGACAACACTGTCGTCATCGCCGCTCGCGATGTCGTGGCTTCCGATGACCCAGGAGCAGCCGTCTCCGCTGTTCTCTCGACTTCTGTTTCAATGGCTGCCCCGACTGTCCCACCCAGCGTTGTCGAGACTGCATCTTCTGAGACCACTTGCACCAGCAGCACCAGCGACGCCGATGTCACCGTCAGCGTGCTCAAGACCACGACAATCCCCCCTGCTGCTAACAGCATCAATGTAACTCAGGATTCCACTGCAGCTCCGTAAGTCCAAACTCTTGACACCATGCCACTCTCACAAGACTGACCGGCATGCTCATAGCGACACGATCCAAACTACCCTGCATACCCAGATGACCACTACGGTCATTAGTAACACTACTGGCAGCAGTCTCCTCTCGGCTGCAGCGGTTGGCACCAGCATCGTCTCTGTCGATGCGCTCAGTGCTAGTGTTTCGTCGTCCATGATCACCCTCCCCGCGGCCTCGACCACCACGACAACGACAGCCACCTGGTCTACACCTTCTGGTATGGTGCCCGCCAACCCTAACCACTGCCTCGAGTTCGGAGACGGCGCCGGTCCATGTGACCGTCCGTATGGTGCACCCAACACCCCACCAGGCTCCCTGGGCACCATCGTCGTCAGCATCAACACCTTTACACTGCCACCGACAACTTTCGGGTCGCCGAGCCTCAGCACCGTCCCTGAGACAGACTCTGCTTCCCCAGCCAGTGTGACTACATCCGCGATCTCGGACACCGGCGCCGTGTCAGGCAGTACCACAATGACCGACAGCAGCCTCAGCGCTATGGATGCCGGCACCGTGTCCACGACGGCAAGCACCACCAGCACCATCATCAGTGGCGTTGCCACCAGCGTCTGCGGTCCGCCCACTACCATCTTTGTCACTCTCAGCACGTCGACGGACACGTCGACCTCAGAACCTGGCCTGACCGTTGCGTCCCTTAGCATTGGCAACGGTACCGACGGTGGCAGCACCACGCCTTCAACTGTGACCAGCACAAGTACCAGCCTGGCGACGACCTACACGGTGAGCTTGGCGTCGGTCACGGAGACCATCAGCAACTCCTCAGCGACTACTGCTTCGCACCATATCACCACCACCGCCACGGGCTTCACCGTGACTTTTCACGGCGGCAACGGCACCTACAGCCCCACTTCCACCGGCCCTACGACCGTGGCCACCTTGTCAACCAGCGGCGGAGGAAAGGCCGCTGGAAAGCCCATGGGCGCCAGCGGTAATGGAGGCACTGGCAACGGCATATACTGCGCCGTCATGCTGATCACCCTGCTTGCGCTGTTCATCTAGATGTGAGGAGGCCTCAAGTCTCTGTGTGCACTTTTGCACATCTAACCCTCTTGGTTTTCCAAAAACGCTCTCAACAGGGCCAGTCTTTTCCATCAGCATTGTTCTTGATACTTTCCTCACCTCGGAGACATTCGCCTTTCGTCTTGGGTTCATTCAGTAGCCTGTTTTAATACTGCATACAGTCACCACACACCTCATCCTTCTGCATTCTTCTTTTCCGAGGCTTCTCTTTCAGATTTATATCTTGAATCTGAACGGCTTTGATGGAGGGCGGGTGGAAAACAAGAGATCCATTCCTGTTCTTCCTTTTTGAACGTCATAATGGATGGAAAGGTCTTGGAATCTCTCCGGTCTTGCGGCGTTTACGGTTCTTTGTGATCATTGTGATCTCGTTCTCTCCATTCGTTCACTCCCCATTTCCCACATCTCATCATCTAATCTGCCTTGACGGGCATTTCTGACTCTCAGCACCGTTCGTGGAAGAGGGAGGAAGGTTCATGGTCTCTATGTCTCTTGTACATTAGTATGAAATCACGTTTTCTTTACGTCTCACTCGTTCTGGCCATTGTGAAGGTCGTCAATGATTCAAAATCACGAATTTCGAGGCTTCGGTGCCTGGTGTATGATAGAAAAGTTCTTGAGTGCCTCGATTCGTCTCCGGGGTCCCTCCCCGTCTCTCTTTCAAATCGACCAAGGGTATTATTTCGAGTTCCCCTTTTCGATAAGCATTTCTTGACGGGCAATCCTAAGGATTCCAACTTAAATCCTTGCAGCACCTCAGGGCGTGAGAAGCCTCCGTGTGACACACGATTTACACGTGGATGTGTGCAAAGCCCTATTGCAGCCTCGTCGCGTTTGATTTTCATGCTTCCTGTTAAAGCCTGTACCGAGTTGAGACACACAGGCTCTCTCGCGTCTCCCTAGAAGTTCTAATAGGCGCAGAAGGCGTTGCGGTTAGATGATGATGATGCGAGTTTACTTACTGCTGAAGTCTTTCAACCTGGACATTTAGGCGTTTCGGCCCGGGCGTCTTGGTAGGGAAGCAGTTCCGGAACACCTCTGACCATCTCGCCAGGCTCTCCACAAAGGCGGTTGCGTTTCCAACCCCCCATACATATAAAATGTACGTGGTGCCTTCATACAGTAGTGAGCGCTCAAGACCCAGCGCTTAAAAAAACAATGCCAATAACAATACAATGTCAATACAGTACACGGGCACATGGCCTCAGCCTTGTACTGCACAGATGAGGCTAAGAAGCATCGCTCCTGACGGCGCCGTTGACTGGAATCGTCGCTCCACAACGAGACGTAGTAAGTTCAAGATTCCAGACTTTTTGTAAAAACGAGTTTTTCATCTTGTGCAAACTAGCATCCTCCAGGCGGCTACCATTTCGCACCACAAGTCTAAATATCGGGGCATATCCACTCGCCTCAGCAGTGTTAACAAGTATCAAGATTAAAGCTATCGCAGGGTACAAACTAGTGTCCCGCCTTCAAGCACTACAGAAGATCTCACCGCCGTGTGACTTATGCCTTCACAGATTGCCCGAAATGCATATGGACAACTATAAAAACCCAGCAGGGCCCCGGCTGTCGCGTCGATCACGCACACTTTTCTTTTTTCATCTCTACAACAACACACAACCATCCTCGAGCCTACAACCCCGAGCTTTACCCTCATCTCTCAAGTTTCAAACCAACCCATCATCAAAAACACATTCTCCGCCCTCCCATCCAACATGAACATCCTCAAGATCTTCCTCTGCCTCCTCGGCGCTGTCATCACCGCAGTCATGGCCGGTGACCTGGGACGGGACACGCGCTGCTATCACGGCGGCCTGATCTTCTCAAATATGAGAGACGAACACAATCAAAACGGCAACATCGACAACGCCATCGTCGACTTCTGCACCAACGTCGTGCCCGTGGCGTCCATGGACGTGGGCCAAGAGGTCCACCACTGCTACCCGTACCCCAAGGACAACCCCAACGGTGCCAACCACGTTGACCTGTACGTCATGAACAAGGCGTACACCAAGCAGATCGCGACCGCAGAAGAATGCATCTATGTCATGAAGTACATCTACAATCGTTGCTGGAAAGGCGGCTGGAATGAATACAACGGCTTCGCATTCACAATCGACCCCAACTATGGTAGGTGCTAAAGCCTCACGGGGCAGCACACTCGGGCGGTGGGGATCCCCGAGGCCATCCAAGTTGCGCAGGGGAGAAAAAGGGACGTGGAGCCGCACAGCGGTACTTGGGCAGAGAAGCTAGCAGCCTGCACAGGGCTTCGACAGGGCTAAGATGGACGGGTTCGAAGGGTTCGCTACTTTGGTTGCTTCCGTGCCGGAACTTGAATGGTTGGCGCGCCGTCTGCGAAGGAATCGAAAGAAAGTCGGGATTTCGGTGTGATCATTTGGTGTACTGTGCGCCGAGTTTTGTGGCGCTAGTTTTGGCAAGTCGGCAATGGCTTGGGCTTAGTTTGATTTCGCTCACGGGGCGGTCTAAGTTAGATAATAAAAGTTGGAATTTATCGCACAATCCAGTGCCGCTCTCAGTGACAGTGGTTGGAAAAAATCACTGCGTCTTAATTATTGACCAAGACTTGCTAAATCATCAGCCATGCCCTCTGATGTCCCTGTAGATGTGTGGTGGAATAGTGCACAGTCGGTAAATTGGAGTATATGTGCTAGCCTAGAGGAAGGCTTGTGTAATAAGCGGAAGAATCTCAAAAGGTGGATTGTCCATTATGTGCGAGTCGAAATACTGCAGAAATACGAAGCGGACTCGAAAGAACCCACGGAAAGGTTCGTGCCACTCGCAAGCTGGATAATGACTCCCGAGCAAATGGAAGATGTCGACTGTAGTCGGAGTCCCTTAAGCCTTCCAGCTGTCCCTTGATATTATTAGATCCATCAGCTCAATCAAAAAGACTTGCCCTTGGCCATTTTTACGACCCAGCTAAAGACCTGCCAACCAAATAACTGACCCACGCCACTATCTGGGCCAATTGGCAGCAGAATTGTATGCTTCATCAGCTTGTACTTCTGAGCGTGTCCTAACCAGGAGTCGTTGGTCAGTCTTGGTTTTACGCGCTAGGTAGGGATTTCTTTGAAGATCACAAAGGCGCGAGCATGGCACCCATGGATGTCAGCCCTAGCTGGATGCAACCCCCCCTTGGCTTGACCGGGATTTCCGGATATATTGCCGCCGGCCACAATATCAACACTCCATACCACCTTCATCATAAACGTATGGGCCCAGTCAGTGTTGCTTGTACAGACGCACTCTCTCACTATTGATCTCCATTTCCAGCGCCGTAAACGCACTGCGAGACCGCAGATCTTGTGGACGTCCCGTACAGGCTGTCTGTCTCAGGCAGCCGCAGGCAGCGACTTCGGGATCGACCAACGCTGAGCCGCAGCTGAATGTGACGGGGTGAGGCACCCACCCCACCCGGGCTGCCACGACCAGGGTGCCACACCGTATTCTTCTTATTATAACTCGCATCACACATCGAATCAATCAAAATGGGCCGCCGCTTTCTCAAGGGGCTTCTGCCGTCGAAGTCGAAGCCTCTGGAATTATCAAACCCGATGGTGTCGCCCTCGCTGGCCGCCAAGCTGACGCAAAAGCAGCTCGAGGAGTACACGCCAAAGTCTCAGCCATACTACACCTTCTCGGGCTCGAAATGGCAACGCGGCAGGCCGGCAGCAGCGGCAGCGGCAGCGGCAGCAGCAGCCCAGCAAGAGGCGCCGCCGCCGCCGGGGGGCACGAATGAGAAGGCGGGGATAATCTCGAACCTGCGCCTCCTGACGTGGAACATCGACTTCATGGCGCCGTTCCCACAAGCCCGCATGGCCTCGGCCCTCGCGTACCTCCAGACAGTGGTAGAAAGCATCCCGCCGTCCGCGGCGGTGGTCATCTGCCTGCAGGAGCTGCGCCAGGACATGCCCATCGACCTTGAGCGCCTGGGCGGGAGGAGCTTTGACCCGCAGATCGCCGACGACCTGCGGCAGGTCGCGTCGGCGGGCTGGGTCCAGGAGCGGTTCCTCGTCTCGGACCTGGCGACGGACCACTGGCGGTGCGGGTACAACTGCGTCACGCTCGTGGACCGGCGCCTCGGTGTCGCGGGCGTGGCCCGGCTGCCGTTTGTGAGCGAGTACAAGCGGGAGGCGCTGCTGGTCGACATCGCAGTGACACCGGCCGGGGGAGAGCAGACGGGTCGTGGAGCGGGTGACAGCAGGCGGCCTGTTCTGCGGATATGTAACGTCCACTTGGATTCCATGGCGGGGAAGCCGCCCATGCGGCCGATTCAGTGGAAGGCTTGTGCGAAATACCTGCAACGCGGATCGGATGGGGTGGCCGGTGGCATCCTCGCGGGGGACTGCAATGCGAACCAGGACTATGACCTGACTCTGGCTGAGGAGAATGGCTTCAAGGACGCCTACCTCGAGATGGGCGGCAAAGATGGTGATCCCAAGGGGCACACTTGGGGCCCGCAGAGCAAGAGTTCTAGGTTTCCGCATAAAAGAATGGACAAGGTGTGTTTTTGTCAACCAGTCGGAAGTGGTGAGGACCAGCAACTCCTGAATCTAAGGAGCCTGGAGAAGATTGGCGTTGGAGTCAAGATTGGGGACGAGTCCATTAGCGCGAAGCTCGCTGACGAGGGATGGCTGGATTTTGTCACGGATCACTATGGTTTGATGGCAGATTTTGATATAGGAAAGGCATGGACTTTGAGTGTGGAAGCCTGAGGCTGAGAGGGAGAGACTCGTGCGGGTCTGGGCTCTGATATGATGTATTAATTCATAAGTGTAGCTATGTATAAGCGTGACCGTCAAGGGTGAACATGATCCAGCTTCAGCAGCCAGTATTCAGCTGTTCAATATTTTGACTACTGTTATTGGCACTGTATCTTTCTTTGAGCGCTGGATCTTGAGCGTTCACCACTGTATGAAGGCACCACGTACATTTTACATGTAAGGGTGATTGGAAACGCAACCGGTAATCGAGTTCCAGGGTACCAGTGTCTACTCGAATGTTCAATATTTTCGCTCGTCGAGTATTTCAAATGTACCTTTGATTTCTTTTACTCCTTGCTGCCTGCTACTACCTGGTTCGCTGTTTCCAACATGGACGTTGTCGACAGCTGCGCTAAACTTGGATCAGCCGCATTCTTCCAAGATTCTCGGGCCCATTCGCGAATGTGCAACTTTTGAAAAGAGGGGTGGGGGCGATTTATTCGGCTGCGTAGAACGCCCTTGTGAAATGTGCGACATCCGGAGCCCCTTCCAATTGTGATTACCCGAAGTACTCGATGTGTTACACTGCAGAGGTTCGCAGCAGTGGAGGGGGGGGGCCGATTCAGCTGCACGGGTGTTTGTGGCCGGCGAATACTGTTTTGGTGGTTTCAACGCCGTTCCGCCCCCAAAAATAGGCTAGATGGTGGTATTGAATATGCAAGGTACGATATGACCAGGAAATCGCAGCGAAAGAACGCATGGCATTGAACTATCACTGCAATCTCAGCATTCTCGGCGTCAGCCGGGATCCACACTGATAGTCACGCAGATATCACCAACAATAGCTAGCCTATGCAGCTCAATTCAGCGCCTTAATAAGCGCCTACAGTCAAGCCAGGGAGGGTGGGCAGCCGAAGAGCCCGATACATTACAAGAAAATGTAATAAAAGCTGCTCGTCCGCCGTTTATACGGTCAGACGTCCCGTCTGTGTGCATCCGACCCGTAGCCATCACCACAAGACGACAATGGCCGACAACTCAACAACCCCCGAGCTCGACGCCATGGGAGCCATCGGGTTCAACGGGCGCAACAACGACACGGTCGGCTTCGTATACGGGCCCAACACGCGCGGCACCATGGATATCGTCTATGGCTGCCTCGTGGTGCTCATCACGGCCATATGGACCGTCGTGCACATCAACATCCCCGCGGCCGGCGAGACGTGGTGGTGGGTGCTCTTCAGGCGCTTCCGCTGGGGCTGCGTGTCCATATTTGCCCCCGACTTCCTGACCCTGCTGGCCGCGTCGCAGTGGGACGCGGCGACCAAGTCAGTGGCGCGGATGCGCCAGTTGTCCACGGTGGAGGCGGACGGGGAGAGATGGCGCCTGGAGCATGCCTTCTACGCGAACAGTGGTGGCTTCCTCCTCCAGTGCCCCGACTGCGCGGCGTTCCCCGTCAATGCTGCCTCGGTGTACTTCCTCGTTTCCAAAGGCTATATCGACCTGCCGGACATGACGGCGGATGAAATCAAGGACAAGTCCAAGGCTGATTCTTTTGCCAAGTTTGCCGCTATATTCCAGGGCTTTTGGCTCATTGCACAGACCATAGCGAGGCTGGTTCAGGGACTTCCGCTCAGCCAGCTGGAAATATTCACGTTGGCCTTTGTGGTGTCGACAGCAATGTCCTATTACTTCTGGTGGCGGAAGCCCCAGAACGTGAGCACGCCGACCGTTATCCCTTGTCCCTTCCCTGTGGCGAAGATCAGGGCCGATGCAGGATTGGCCCACGAGGATTGGACTTCGACCCCGATGGATTTTGTGGAACGCGAAGGTCGGAGGTGGCGGCGTCGGGACATGTTTCAAAACTTCGACTTGGAAGCTGTGCCACGGCGGACGGAGAAGACCGCTGCTCCCGCCGGCAACGATACGACTCCACAAGCTGGGAAAACTACAGAGAAAGACAACAAGTTGGAGGGAGAAGATGGAGAACGAGGCGGCATAATCAAATGCATGGACAGCGAAGCAGACCTCAGCCCTGTTTCTCCTTCCAACACATTCCGAAAGGATGAGGTCGGATACACTAGAGTGGACAGCGACCTAACCTTGGTCTACACCCCGACTATACCAAAGCCATCGAAACAAGCTCCACTGCGTGCGGGAAAGTCGACGAGCGAGGATGAGGAATGGACCCCCACACAGAGACAGCCAGTCCAGCGCGTGCCCGACGATGCCACCCTGCCCCCGGCAAGACTACCGCTCAAGATCATACTCTCCCTCATACTCCCGTCTATGCTTCACTCGACGATCCATCTCCTCGGCTGGAACCTTGAGTACCCCACCGACATCGAGCGGCAGCTGTGGCGCGCCGCGGCCGTGACGCTGGCGGCGGCCTCGTGTGTCTCCATCGCCATCACACGCCTGCTGGCCCTCGTCGGCTACAGGGGCCGCTATAATCTCGTCTATTTCTGGGTTAATGCGGATTATGACAAGCCGGAGGGAAACCAACAGGATGGTCTGAGGCGGCCGGCAAGGAGCTTTCCCTTGATGGAAGTACTTCTGTGGTTTTCTACGGCAGGGCTGATTATTGCTCGACTCTATATCATTGTGGAGGTCGCTGTTAGTCTAAGGGCGATGCCTAGGGATGTATTTATCACGGTGAACTGGGTCGACTTCCTCCCGCATGTATGAGCGGCTTGGTCTTGATTTTGGGGCCAGTACTGTTGAGCTTGCCTAATCAATTTATTGGGCTCGTTCATATCAAGAATGATAAAGACTCCAGGGCTGTTTCCCTGCGCTACCATCATGCAGAACT
Organism: Diaporthe longicolla; assembly: GCA_000800745.1. Taxonomy (NCBI): domain Eukaryota; kingdom Fungi; phylum Ascomycota; class Sordariomycetes; order Diaporthales; family Diaporthaceae; genus Diaporthe; species Diaporthe longicolla. Next base: position 29,184 of record JUJX01000159.1, on the reverse strand, counting down.
TGATCTTGACAGGTGTGCTTGTGATTATTATCATTGATATTTCACTCATCCGCTAAACTTTGAATGCTAATAAGCCTCGTAGGATCCTAATTCCTTATAATCCCTAACAATGTAATCGGCAATGTGTGTTTTTTAAACGCTGGGTCTTGAGCGTTTACGACTGTATGAAGGCGCTGCGTATGGTCACGGCTGTGTACGGAATAGAAACGGAACCAGTTATAATCCCTAAGATACTAGTGAATTTTATTAAATATGCTTACTATACAGGTACCCTCTGTTTGCGGGTACGAATCTCTAGTGTCTTGAAACTTCGGCCTGGTTTAGCCCAAGGACTCCGGGATGTATCTCATGATTATTAGTAAGCGTAGGCAGCAATGGCCCACCTGGGCATGGAAATATTTCCTCCTCGCCGCACGACGCTGGCCTTGGATGTGATTTGTTGGCTCCGACATGATCAAATGAAAATTTGATTGAAAGAACAATGAGTACCATCCAGAACTCGCAACTTGCTCGTGAGCCGCCAATCCTTCGCCTGTCCCCTGCTCTTCGGCGCCAGATTTACTCCCACTTCCACGACGCCCTGGGCAGCAAGCCATGCAATTTGCATCTTCATGGAGGGAACGGCGAGGCGGTCCTTGGGATCCCCGCACTGCTTCTCTCATGCCGCAGAATCTACGAGGAAGCTTCCGAAGTACTCTACTCAACCAATTTCTTCGATATCAAGTGCTCTGGCGCCGGCTCTCTCGAGCGAATACGAAATTTGCGCGATACGTCGCTTTCTTTCCTGACGGAGCTGAAAATAGTTCTCAACGAAGTATCCTGTCATCATGTATCATGCGATCGATGCTGTGACGACTATACCTGGAATCCACAGGGTTGCATCGGGCACGAGGAGTGGCATGATCAGCCATTACGGCCATCAGACGACTCAGCAAACAACCTGCTTGCCGACTGGAGGCTAGCAGCTGCTTACATGTGGCGTCGTGTGCGACCGAGCAAGCTCAACCTCTCTTTCGTCTGCGACTTCGACCCGCAAGACCCAAGGACGATCTCGGCGGCCAGTCTCGCAATGGTCCCGATAATCAACCTGTCACCACTGAGAGGCTGCCACATACGGCTTTCCAGAAGACGACATTATGAGCTAGAACATATTGCTCGAAAATCAGTTTCCCGAGCTTGTGGGATTGTGGTTCAAGAGGAGCCCATGTTCACCTCGAAAAACGCCACTACAGACTCAGCAGGTTCCATGCTAATGAGCCTTCCAAGAGAGCTACGCTTTCGCATACTTGAGTACACTGATCTCATAACACCTTGGGGAGAGATCGAATGGAGGCAAATGGACAGAAAATATCTTTGGGGTGAGGGGTATTGTGATGATGAGCAACTGGCCTGTGGGACTAGGGGGCACCATGCGTGTCAGTTCCGGAGTTGCTGGACCGACTTCAGGGAGCGTGAATATATTCATGTGCCTGAAGATCCCCGGCGCAGGGTTGGATGTTTCTGCCGGGCGCGTCACGCAGCGTTCTCGTTCAACTGCCAATGCTGGTCTCCACCAACAGACCTCTTCCTCGTCTGCCGTGCCTTGTGCAAAGATGCACAGGTGGTCTTCTTCTCTGGACACCGCTTCATTGTCTCGGACTGCAGAGCTGGTCCTGTTCCCACAAATGGTACTGGAGAGTCCTCGTCATACAGGTTCGCTGTGGTCGAGTTCTTGAGGGATGTTGTACCAGTCGACGTTATCGACCAAATACGCTACCTACAGGCGACGATGGAGACGTATAGCCGCGACGCATGGCCATGGGACGGAAGCCGTGCGCTGAGCGAGTGGAAGGATACCGTACAGTTCATGAAAGACAACATGAATTTGGAAGGCCTAACATTTTCTCTGCACTTGGACGATTTTAGGATCACGGCTTGTAAGCATCTCGACGTTATAACCAAGCCGCAGGCCCGCAAGTTTCTCCAACCGTATTTCCGCATCCTCGCTCCGCTGGCCGGGCTGGGAGAACAAGGTTTGAAGGAGTTCTATGCTGTCATTCGGCTCCCTCTTGGAGCACGTTTTTCGCAATGGTACTTAGATAGATGGTCGACAGGCCCATCCGGATGGAATTATGACGCTGAGACACAGAGAGAACAGATAATAAGCAGCAGGGCTACACGTCTTGTCATGGGCAGTCGATATATCGAGGGGGAGCCCGGGAGAGAATTCTTCTGGAGCAGCGAAGAGTCCAGGGAAGAACTCATCTGGAGCAGTGAAGAGCTCGAGGATGTTCTTTGGAATCATGAATCAGGATTGTGACTGGAATTTCCATGTGGATTGGGGGGGTATGTCCTTGAATAGTGCACCCGGGTGCCCGCCTTCAGCACCCAGATCTTGGCCGCACGCCCCCTTCGACTACAAAGAATCGCTCATTTTTCAAACCAAGTCTTTCCTACTATATGAATACAAACATCTATAATGAATTTAGAGCTGACCGAATTCTTGTCTCCATTTCTGCGCAAGCTATTCCAGCAGCATATTCTGGGCTGCGTCCTGCTTTTAGTAATCGTGGTTGATTGAGAATACCTTGCTTCCCTCAACCCTCCAACAGGCTACAAATACACGGCAGTAGAATCAATTTCACCATGAGGGACTAAATAAAGTTGATTTTTCTGTGGCGTCTGCCGTTCATGTTGCACAAAATACTTAAAAGGGCACACAATTGTGAAAAAAATGTGGAAAGCTCATGGAACCGAAATGAGGACAACTCATCCTTTTCCGTGGATTTTATTTCTGGCGAAGATCTGTGACGCGAAATAAGCACCACGTCACTCGGCCTTGTAGGACCCCGTGCTATATTGGCCACGTTCTCGCCTCCAGCTGTGCCGCAGCCAAGCGCCTGTTTTGCCGGTGGCCAGCAAGACCCGAGACGATAGCCTCAGATCAACTTCAAAATGCAGGATTCAATACTGGCCCGGCCAGCCGAACCAACAAGTCCTCTTGGCAATCCTGCCAAAATTCACCATTTCAGTCGAAGAGTTCTTCGTCCTCCCACCTGAACGGCCACAACCATACAGAACCTTCAAACCACCATGGCCGTGACAATCGAGAAAGCCTGCCAGGACGACCTGCCGGCGCTGGCAGAAATCAACAGGCTCTCATACTGCCGCGAGACAGTAGCACAGTTTGCCTTCAAGGACTGGCCCGACGAGAAGAACATGTTCGAATTCTTCAAGGCGCGAGTTTCCGAGCGCTTCGAGCACCCAGCCACCCATGTTTTCAAGGCTGTCGACGAAGCCACAAGAAAAATATCGGGATTCATCTGCTTGACTCTTGAGAAGGGCAATGAGGCGGGAGTTGGGGCCCAGAACCCAGCAGCGGACATATCGCCCACCGCCAAGATCATTCAGCAGCTACCGCCATACATGGATCGCGAGTTCGTCTTGAAAAGTAGTGCCGAGACAGAAGAAATGAAAAGCCTCACGGAAGGCGGAGAGCACTATTGTAAGTGTGTGCCTTGCTTGACCTTTGGACGGAGATTCTGACCCTTTGCATACATCTCTGCATTTGCTGTTGAGCCTCGTTCTCAGGGCAAAGGCGTAGGCAGCCAGCTGTTGAAGAGCTGTCTGGACATTGGGGACCAGGCATCTCTTCCAACCTGGCTCATTTCTTTCCCCGGCTCACACAGCCTGTACCTGCGCTTCGGCTTTAAAGACGTCGATTACCGGGACACGGATCTTGGTACATGGGACAAGGGCAAGCTTCGGGGGTACGGCGTATATCGGCAATACGCCATGGTGACAAGCTAAAATTCTGCAGGACTTTGCAATCAATAGCTAGCATCCCGATGTTGCGCCGTTGTATCAGCCTGCGCCGGACATAATCATTGCGCCATTGGATATTTCCCAAATAGAAATAGGCCCCATCGAGTTACCGCTCATACATCTCTGCAAAAGAAGCCAAAGAATTGAGCAAAAAGCTATACAAGAGTCCTTGCCCAGATGTGAGCTGCCAGAATGATAGCAATTCTTCTGGGCACTAAAATTGGGACTTGCTCAGGGTATCGAACGACCCTTGGATCCTTTCATGATGGAATGGGACGTCAGCTGCGGCCTGATAAGTAATCATCCCAAGCCATTAGTAGCCTCCCATTCGCACCATTCAAAGCAAGGGCCGAGACAACAAAAATGCTTGCCACTGGTGCGACTGGCGTAAATGAAAACGGAAACGATGGTGCTGGACGTGGCGGTGGCCTCGCTGCGATCTTTGGCGCTGGCAAGAACAGCAACAACAACCACAAGCGCATGGCCCCCGCCGAGCGTCGGACCAAGATGTATGTTGTTGTTGGCAAGGGCTTCAAGATCGGGGGTGAATAGATGTAGCCTTGTTAGTTTGCGAGAATGGATGAGACGGCTTTGAGGCACTGTAATGTGCATTTCTTTTGGTGGGCCCAGGGGGGGGGGAGATTACAGTACTGTATTAGATAGACGGGAACATTTATCGAGGTGGTTACTTACGCTTGGCTGCTGGATTGATAGAGTGTAGCTTAGTTGATGAGAGTTCCGAGACTGCATGAACGAGAATCCCATCCTCAGTCACGTTACCCGCGAGCTTTCCGTAACAATCGTGGTGGAATTAATGGACTGGTTGGAAAATCCCTTAATCTAGACAGCGACGCATCGAGATAGAAGGCTTCGTCACGTCTATCAGTCTCCGCAGTCTGTAAGCGACTCAGACTAAAGACATACAGTCATCAAAAGACCGGTGATGGAAGGAAGTCTCGCAGTGTGGCAAGCATTTGACTCGCAACCGCTGACCAGCTCCACGCAGTGGCTGCAGTCTTGACGAATGTCACTCTCTGGAACTTGAAAATGGCAAGAAGCCTTCGTTCCACCGCGGTTCGACCCAAGTACAAATAGCCAGCATTTAACTCAATAGCTTCCCTCTTCCTCAACACAGCTTAGGAATCTACTGCATAAGTTAAGACCCGGAACAAGCAAATCACAAAAGGAATCAACAAAACGAAAAGCCCCCATTAAATTCCACATCAAAAGTAATCCAACATGTCTTCCTCTTCAGGCGACTCTTTCCCGCCGACATACAACGGCGTCTGGAACAGCAACGAACGTTTCCGGCCCGAGATGTTCACCAATGCTTACCAGGGCCCCTACCTCACCGGCCCACAGCAGCAATACTGGGGGAACCAAAACATAATGCAATGGATCCCGCGGCCTGCTACCGGCGGCGGCTGGACCCCCATCTACCCTCCTAACTTCTACACCCGGCGGTACTAAGCCCCTGAGGTCACCGGCTGTGTTTCTTTTCGTGGATTGGTAGTGTCTTGTCTCTTGCGGACGTAACATTCTGCTTAAGTAAATCAATTCTAATTTGATACTCTCCATTTGACTATTCTTTCCATATTTTGTGTTTCAATCAAGTGAGACCCAGTGAAGTCAATGAGCATAATTCTGAGCCAGCTTCGCATAAGTGGTACCATATCAACCCCAACCACTTAAGTATCCCTACCACTCAAACACCCGTATTGTAACCGTTGTGTTCTTAATCCGTATACATCCCGAAGGCGTAAGGTCCCTTCACACAATGGTAAACGCTCAACACCCGTATTTTAAAGACTTCGAGATGGTCTGGCTGATGAGCTGGAAGGGTTGCGTTGACCGCGCTGCAGAAACTGGAATCCTCAACAACAACAAAACTAAACTTGCCCGCATGCGATCGTGAATTCTGTAGATTACAAGATAATATGGCACAATTCAGTTCAACACTGTTGTGTGGATGACGTTGATCAGCCGTGGGACGCTTTTGGCTGGAAAGTGGATTGACTTGCATTCATCACTGCCTGAGACCCCCATCCGTGTGAAACGCACCACTGGCATGGCGCAATCTACAGACAGACCGACCGGTTGGCAAGCCATAGTGCTCGAGAACCGCAAGCCGATTGCTTCGATCAAATCTACTATTAGCCGCAGTCAGAAGAAGCCTGGTACAGACAACACGTCCGTCATCGACGTGTATTGACGGCCTGAATATCGCTAGAGGCATCTCACACCTGATTCCGCAACACGGAGGCTCATCTCCACTTGGAGACCACAGTCGACATCTCTCTAGCCCGCCCCGGAGGAGACACCCAGCAACAGCCTCTCCACCAAGAGCCCGGCCAGCCAGCACAGAACACCCCCGATCTAGAGGACAAGGACGATTTCGAAAGAAGCTGGCTTAGATTATCTGAGGAACCCGACTGCCAACCAACCAATTATGAAAAAAAGACTATATCCCCACCCGCTAGTAACTAGTCCAGAGCCCTGCCTTCCCTCCGGGGACGGCCTTTCTTTCTTTCCTGGGTAATACCGTTTCCTTAAACGCCATAGATAGGTAAGTTTTCATCAAGCAACAGATCCATCATCAATGTGTTGAATGAGGGGAAAAAACCTCCGAAAACCAAAACGCTTGGCACATTCTGCGTCCTTTATTCATCGCTGGTGCCTTTTGCAAGGCCAACAACCCCCGAGGTCTGTCTCGTCCCAACCCGGACCACACCTGTTCTCCGCTTTCGAAGATAGCGTTTGTTTGTTCTTTCTCTCGCTGCCCAACTAAAGGTAGAGCATAGACCCGCCAAACCGCCTGCTTGTTTCAATGCACGTCTTGCCACACCCGCTCAGTGCCTCCGCGCAGCCTCCCGCGCCTTCCACTTATCCCGGATGGCCGGCCCCGCCTCCTCGAGCATCTGCTGCGTGACGGGGTTATGTATGCTCTCGATGACCTTATCAACGACAGTGATGTGGTTCGCATGGTGCTTGTCGTCGCGGAAGCGGTACATGCGCCACCGCCCCCGCTCGTCAACATAGCACTCGACGATGCGGCCGACGAGCGGGTCGCCCAGGCCCTTCAGGGTCTCCCACTCGTCCTCGGTCAGGAACAGCTCCCCGTACTCGACGTACGGGTCGGTCCCGCGCTCGACCTGGCCCTGCGCGAAGATGAGCAGCCTCGCGGGCGGGACGCTCTCGTAGTCGACGTACGGCTCCGACACGCCCTCGGCGCGGTCCTGCTCGTCGGGCTCGACGAGCGGGAAGTCCAGCTGCAGCTTGAAGTCGACCGTGTTCTCGTCCGCGGGCTTCCACTTGAGGATGTGCTCGTCCGTGCCGCACCTGTACGCCGTCTCGCGGCACGTAAAAATCAAGCCGTCATTGCCGTGCGCCAGGTTCGGCAGCACCTCGCGGAACATCTTGACCATGCCGTACGCGAGCTGCATCTCCTTCATGACTAGCTGGAACGCCTGGAACCGCGCCTCCTCGGGGTACTTCTTGAACACCTGGCGGTACGGCGCGTAGATCTTCTGGTTGAAGTACGCGAGCCGCTTGTCGAGCGGCCGCTCGAGGAGCGACATGCCGTCCAGCGTGAGGCAGTCAAACACCAGGAACTGCGGCTTCTCCCCGCCGCCGGGCTGCCGGCTCATGATCAGCTCGCCGTCGATGATGGACTTGTTGTGCTGCCCGCCCTCGTCCTCGGGCGTCGGGAAGTGCAGGTTGCGGTACTGCATGAACCAGAAGTCGTTCTTGCGGTCGATCAGGTAGGCGATCTCGTCGCCGTTCTCGTCCGACGTCAGGTAGAGGAGGTAGCGGATGCCGTCTGTCTTTTCGCAGACAAAGTAACTGCGCGGCAGGAGGAGGACAGATTAGCAGGCTGCTGCAACGAGGGCCTTCAGTTCGTCGCGCCCAAACTTACTCCTTGGTCATCAGCTCCTGCAGGTGCCGCCGCGAGAAGCTCACGGGCTGTGCGCCGGGGAAGCCGATCTGCGACCGCCCGAGCAGGCCGGCGACCTCCTGGCGCAGCTGCTGGAGCAGTTGTCCCTCGGCTCGGATGCCGGGCTCGTCGATGCGAGTGATGGGCTGTGCGCTCGCGTCCATGGTGTTTGCGACGAGCCGTTCGTTCGGTGGCAATCGTGTCTTGTGACGACGGAGACTCGCTCCAGGCAGAGGTCTGGTTTGGTGGATTACTTTAGACACAAGAGTTCGAAATGGGGTTTGGATCTCGTTCGAAACAACATATCCTGGGTTTGATATGGTGGGGTGAAGAAGCAACGGGTCGGAAAGCAAAGTGAAAGGAGTAAAAGTGAATATGTGTTGGTTTAATGGGACGTCCCGCCCAGTCGCGACAATGGGCCCTCAATGGGAGGGAGAGAGCTATAGCCAGTGCCTGCCGCCTGCGTGCTTATCCGTTATCACAGCTAAGCTTAGCTACCCGTTCAGAATGCATGACCAGGGGGGGGGGCGTAACTGGCTTCGGCTCTCAGACTTGGTCTCTCAGATTTGGCCTCGGTCAGGTTTGGCCTCGAGTAATGGAAAGCCAGGCACCGGAAACCAACTCGAAGGGCTTTACATGGAGTTACAAAACTAGCTGCCACGAGCGCAGTCAATTCTCTAATCTGAATAATCAATTGTCTTGCTGTCAGGAATGCATGCTCGACTCAGCCAAACAATAAAAGGCTGCAGAAAAGAAACAGCCCCAGAACGGCGGCTCCCTCCCGTTGGGCCTTTTCCCCTGACCAAATGCAGCAACCCATGCGCTGCTTTCCATTATACAATTAGAAACCCCATTTTGCAACCTTGGGGTCTCATTAAGGAGGATGTCAGGGCTTCTCTCTAGGCCTGGGCGGCTAGGCGCAATCACCCGTCATGCTCGTCATCTCATAATCGTCAGGCACGCTTTGGGGGAGCTCCTCTAGCGGACCCTCTAGGACTCGTCGATCTTGTCAACCTCGGCCCTCGCCTCCTCCCACGTCTCCTTGTTCCTTTTAGCCCACTCGATCTGGCTCTTGGCGTAGGCAAGCTGCGTGCGTATTCGTTAGGTTGGGCATGGAAAAAGGATGAAAAAAAAATAAAGAGGATTGAGCGAGAACGGGAACTCACCATGTACCGCCTCAGGTCATCCTCTTTCTCCTTCTGGAACCGCTTCATGTCTTTCAGAACGCTCGCGCTAGCGTCCTTGACATCCTTGGCGACAGCAACCTGGGCCTGCTCGAGTTGCGCGATAGACTCTCGAGTTCTTCCTATGGTGTCCCGCCGGGTCTTCTCCGGATCAACGTCCACAACTCCCTGCACTGCGTGACGTATTGGGCCAAAGATCTTGTTCGTGATCGAGTTGCCGCTCGCTGCCTTCTTATGGCCGGGGTTGCTGTTCGATCGTTCGGGGGAGCCGATCTTGGCCGACGGTGCTGACGAAACGTCGCCGTGGGTGGGCGGGAAGTCGGAATCGATCGAGGCCGTGTCCTCCCCACTGCCCTCCCTGCGATGACGATTCGGCGACTCCTGCACACTCGCAGACCTCTTGGGCGACTGGATTTGTTGGCTTCCGCTAAGGTACTGGTCAATCCTACGCGCTTCAGCCTCGCTCCTCTCAAGCTGGTCCAGCAGCAGTCTCTTCTTGTTCAGCTCGTCATTGGTCACCTCCTGTTGTATCCGTTTCATAATCCTGTATCGCAGGACGCTTCGGACCACTCCAGCAAATTGCGCGTTCTCCCTCATGGGCTCCGCGAAGCTGGCGCCCAGGGAGGTTGACAGCTCTTCTGTGGCAACGTATGACATGTCTGCGGCTTGTCCAATCCGCTCGATGACAGGGCCGAGCGTAGGGTCTTGCTCCGACAGCGCGAACGCGTTGTACTTCGCGCCGAGCTCGGAAAGATCTGTCGCCAACAGGGAATAGTGGCTGAGCGTCCGCCGGTTCACCTTCTCCATCGGCCCTGTGAGAAGCTGCTCGAGCTCCTTGATTGAAGACTCGAATGATGTAAAGTAAGGGTCCAGCTCCTGCTCGCTCAAGTTCGCATTTTCAGGCGGAAATCGTGACAGTCCTGCGTTGTTGCCCGTTCCAAAGGCTCCATCCACACCAGGCCCAATGGTTTGTTGCGACTTCAACTTGTTGGAAGATGTCGGAATTGGGAGGTAGCTGTGTGCAGGTGTTGGGTTCGCAGGATCCAACGGGGGAGCCTTGAAAATGGACTTTGGTATGGAAGCGATCGGGTGAGAATGCAGAACCTCATTCTGCGAATTTGTCAGGTCAGCATCTGCTCTTCGCATTATTCTGTGTTAGACGGAGGACTCCATACCCAGCTCGCATTCGGGTCCAGGAACCGCCACCACACCCCGTCCGTTCGGATCTGCTGGTTCCTCCGACATCGATTCAGGAACACCGCTAGCATGCGCTTCCGCAAGTCGATAATCTGCTGGTCCTGCTTCGCGTTCGTCGGGTTGGCTGCATAATCTGCCATCGTGTGTTTCTCGGGGATCGGGGGGATAATCAAGGTCGGGTGAAGTCGAATGAGGGCATCTCGAAGAGAGGCAAACTCCGAATACCGTCTGCGAACCTCGAGATCCTGGTGGTCCTGTCAGCCAAGTGGAACGCGCGGAACCCCTCGTTGGTGCTTACGCCTGTCCTGATAGTGTAGACGATGTATCTTCCTCCGCTCTCCAGGCTCTTGCCAGCATCTGTGATCAGGATGGGAAGCTCAGGGTTCTCGTAGAGAATCTGCTCGATGCGGCTGTCGTAGCCGCCGGGCTTGCGGCGGGGGGCCAACTGCTCTTGATCGTCCTCGTCGCTCTCTGGGGAAGAAGTCGCAGGGGCATTATAGCTGGACTGGTGAGTCTCCTCTGGAGGCTGGGGGACGTCGTACTGAGGATCTATGATGTCCCAGTCGCTGTCAGCATCGTCCTCTGACGAGTCAAGGGGGATATCGTAGAACATGACGAATGCTTGGGATTTTCATAGAGAAAAAGGGGCGCATTAAGCCATACGCACACTCATGGGATGTAGGGGAGGTGGGATTAGCGATGGACGAGGAGAACGAGTCCCTCCTGTCAAAGCTGTCCCCGTAGGGGTTGTTGTCTTCGTCGTTCCACATGCTTCCGGGATCTTCAATTGGCAGCTAGCTTTGTGCCTGCGCAGGGAGTGGCCTGAGCTTGCCTCAGACCGGGTGCTTCTGAAATCGGCTGAGAGAAGAGGCTGTCGCGGGCGGTTGCTGGCGCAGGCGGCCGAAGGTGGTGCACAGGCGCAGCGCAGAAGGAGGCGGGGGTGGGGTGCGACGGCTCGAGCTCTGAGGGCCTGTCCTTCTCACATCCGTGATTCTTGGCTGATGCTGTATAAATGACAAACACGAACAGATCCAAGTTGTTCAATAATTAGGGAGTCCTGCGAGCCCGAAGAATGGCTGGCTCCGAGGTGAGGGAGTTGTCATATGAAGGTCAGTGAGAATGATGTTGAGGGAAGCTCGGTTGCTAACCTTGGCCCAGAGCTAGCATTAGTCTTACTTTGGTGAGCCGATAGCAGAGCAAGCAATGACGAAGCTGAGGACGCACGGGCCATGTTCCCAGCCCAATTAACAGACATGACTTCCCCACAGCAGCCTGTCAAGCCTGGGCAAGGTCTCCCTCTTTTCCTTGGCTGGGTGACAGGATTGGGCTGGTCTTTTTTGTCACCTTGAACAATCACCAAGACATTATATACATTTCAATGCCACACAAAGGGGCTCAGAGATGCAAGGCTTGTAGTTGCAGGTCAATTATTAATTTTTCATTGCATGGTAACACCACAAGAGAAGCCTTCTTCCCCTTTGGCCCGTCTGCATGCTGTTGTACCTTGAGCCTGCATAATTCTATTGTCCTCATTTTGTATGTCTGTCCAGCCAATTCCACTGGCCCCCAGACTTGCAGTACCCTGAAACCTGGTACCCTCGCTCTTTATCGCTCACTCTCCTGCTCTCTTTTCTCATCCACAGAAGCCAAGAATGGGGCAAATGCATCATCATGGGTGCCCCCTTCTGACTTTAATCTTTCATGTCCTGGCAGCAAGCCATGCCAAATCTTTCCCTCAGGACGCTTCATAACTGAGAGCGGCAATGCCTGGCCAACTGATGCAAGGAACCGAAAGGCAAAAAAACACATTAGAGAAATCAAGCTGCCCCTTTGATGCGATGCTGCATGCGAGTTTGCGCATGTCTGAAACCCTGCAGAGAAACAACAGACTGAATAATAAATGAGGCTGCCTTGTCGCCGTCTTGTTCGGTCGGGGCATCAATGGTACATGCTGGTCGGTACGCCTTGCGGTTTCCACACATCAATCAAGGAGACCCAGCTATTCCTACAAGGTGAGTGGATTCGGGCGTGTTCGGGTTTATGTCGCGAAAATCTGCTCGGTAACGTGATCATGTTAACATTACTAGAGCCTGACCAGAACAGTCTATCGTAGGTTACGAGAGAGTCTGGAGACGTGCCCAGAAACAGGCAATCGTACCCATACGAGGGTCTCTCGAGAGCTTGCACCAGACAGGGTCGATCGTAGAGTACGAGAGAATCTAGGAAGCGAGTGATGTACAGAGAGTCGTAGATAGGAGGTGGATGTGGGTTTGAAGTAGTCTTTCCATGCCTTGGAAGATGTGTCCCGTGATCTTAGTCCAGCTCCATCGCGTCTGCTGGAGAGGTGGCTTGGTCAGGGACGTTGGGCTCCGTCTCGGGAGTCTCCACGCCGCTCGTGGTAGGCTTGATAGTGGTCACAGCCGGGGGCTGTTCTTCGCTGTCTTTGTTTGCTTCAGAGACCGGTGTGAGGGCCGAGTCGATGGCGGCTTGTGCGGCAGGGTCTTGGTCGATCTTTTGCTCGACGTTTGCAGCCATGTCGGCTATATCGGTGGTAGATGTGGCGTCTGCGCCTACGACGGATGTTACCGCGGCGTCAATGATATTCGATACGACCTGAGTCACACTGGAATCATCGTCGTCTTTGGCCGTCTTCTGGTTTGCGGTGGGCGCAGGCGCGCTGTCATTTGCAGCGGTCGTAGCAGGCTCAACCTTGGATTGCGCGGGGCTCTTCTTCGGGGTATCGGCATCATTCACACCGGGCTTGTTTCGATCCGCCGCTCCTCCGTTCTGCTGACCCTCAGCAGTGGCAGAGGCAGTGAGGCGACCGCTTCTGCGAGGCGTCTTGGTGCTCGCAGTTCCGGGAGCTTCTGTTACGTTGGAAGCAGAGTCGCCGGCATCGCTGGGCTGGTGCTCCTGTTCCTTGCGTTTCTTCAGCTCGGATACGATTCTATCGTACTGTCTGCGAGTCGCCTCCTCCAGCGCCGCGAGCTCTTCGATGCTGGCGGTATCCAAGGATTGATTTGTGGCATCCATTTTATCGGCAGAGGTTGTGGCGTCATCCCTTGGCTGGGAAGCGTGGGTAGCCCCGGCAGCCCCGGCATGGAGTTCTGCGGCTTCTGCGAGGCGCATTAGACCTACGGCAGCCTGCATTCGCTCCCGGTCAGAGCCACAGCGAAGAGAATCGCGAATCCTCCGCGGCAATGTGACTGGCTTGCGAGGGCGATAAATAGTGGCCTTGCGAGACACTCTGGAGATCACCGTTAGCATCTGAAGCGACGACAAAACACGCATGGACAACTTACTTCTGCATAAAGTCTGCTTGCACTCCACCCGAGGTTAGGCGGTACACATGCCCAAAGGTCTGATCGCGGAAGCCACTGTGACCTGCAGGCTCCGAATCATCCTCAATCTCGATGTAGCCATTGTTGATGTTGCCGCGGCGGAAGGCGTAGACAATCTCGGACTGGCCCTTGATCTTGCGGAACTTGTGGGCAGGACCCAAGGGGCCGACTGCCTTCTGGAGGTTTTCAACGTGACATGGGCAGGTGAACAAGTTTGGATTCGGGGTAATAGCCCGAGGGGGGTCCAGGCAGTCAATGTGCCACCACAGGCCACATGCGGAGCAAGGAAGAATAGGGCGATCCTTTCTGGTACCTGTCCTACAGGCATGACACAGAACGGGATTATTATCCTTATCAACAACTTGATGAAAGTCAAAGTCCTTGGTCTCGACGGTCTTCTGCTTCCTAGAACCAGTTGTCAGCTGACGTGGCACAAGGAGACAGGAGGCACAGGGATGGAAAAGTTGGTCGAGGGTCAGGCTGAGGCTGAGGATGCAGGCTGTCGAGAGCACAGAGTAGACCCGAACCGAACCATCTCCAGCCGGGGCCATCATGCTGAGGAAGACTGGACTTACTTTGTTCCCTTGGGCTGGGGAATGAAGTCCTCGTATTCCCCGTCGGGGCCTGTCCTGACACCCTCGAAATACTCCCTGGTCTTCTTGGGCAGGCGGTAGCTGACAGCGTGCTTCTTATCGAGCGCAGTCAATAGCGGACCCCATGGGCCCTTGTGCTGCTTGACGAGGCCTGGGTCGCGCTTGATGCTGCAATCCCAACAGTACCACTCCTCGTCCTCGTCGCTCAAGACGCTGTGGGGAATGAAGGGGTCGTGACAGAGCTGGTGGAAGGCGCGCGCGCATCCATCACAGCAGACGATCTCGCCGTTGCCGCCGCAAGCTGAGCAGAAATCATCATTGTCCACCTGTATCAACATGTTAGTTGGTGTTGATAGAGGTGGTCATTTGGGACGGTCCGGTCAGAGGCAGTTGTGAGACATTAAGGCAGGGAAGGCGTGGCGTTGTGTCTGTCCAGTGATGAGATGAGCAGGGATGACTCGCCTACGCCTCACTAAAGGCGGGCGGCAGTGTCGGACCAGCCACTGGGGGGGGGCCTGCCACCGTAGTTGCACCTGGGCAGGGCCAGGGCCTGGGCCTGAGGGCCAAAACCCAAAACTTGGGCTGGCGAACCCCGGCAGCGGGCACAACCACCACCAGCAGGTAAAAAAGGAGCAAAGTGCAGAAAAACACACAGCCCGTGCAACAATGAAATCCCATGCAATTGGCTAGGAGACGACGGAGTAAAGGTGTACGGGATGAAGGAAGGGATCAAGATGAAACAAATACACAACTGTGCAAATGCCCATGATGTCAAACTATGTGAAGAGCAGAACTGAAGAACATACCTGAGCATTCGGGTTGCCGTTCATGGTAGGGCTGGCACGATCAATGCGTGCACGAGGATTTCCAGCTGCAGTTCCTGCCTTGGGCTTCACCGGCCTGTGGTTGAAAGAATGATTAGCACCCATTTCGCGCATTCCATCACGGAGCAGCTCTGCTCGTTGTGAAGGTGGGCAGGCTTGTGGACGGCGGTCTCTGATGAGAAGTGCAGCTTGAACCAGTCTCTTGTTGGGGATGAATTCCATTCAACAGAAACGGTGCAGATCAACGAGGATTAAGTGAAAAATTGAACATGAACTCAAGCACATGTCGCAGACATGGACATTGCGATGCAGGCAGCGGTGTGAAGATCAGGGTCGGTAGGAAAGGGACATTACTTACGACACCTTCAGTCGCGGGCCAGTACGGGCACGTTTGGCAGGGCGGATAGGCGTTGCAGCCCGAGATGTTACGGCAGTGCTGGGCTCTCCGTGGGGAGCAAAGTCGGGTGACGTCGATGCAGCATCGTCGCCGTCGCCGTCGCCGTCCTCGTGCTGTCGCTTTGCAGCGCGGGTGGCTCTGGCACCGCGACCAGTCGTGGCAGTAGGTTGCTGTGCCTGCGGTTTGGGCTCTGGCTCTGGCTCTGGCTCCTCCACATCCGGCACCGAGGACAGGTCCGACTGGGCGGACAGCTCACGAACAAGCGATCCTGGCATCGGCTCTGCCCTGGCGTTGCTGTCGTCCCTTGCGCGAGCGTCGGTGGTCAGGCGATGGGTGTTGTCCCTCGCCGCGCGTCTGCGCGTGGCTGCCAGGTCGTCCTCGTTCAGCTTCTGGGTTGGCGTGAAGTCGGGAGCGCCGCGACGTGGGTTTCTGGAACGCTGTGGTCCCAAAGCTGGTGCATCGCCGACGGGGTTGGTGGATGCAGCGTCCTGCTGGCCAGCGTTGTTGGCGTTTGGCTCGGAAGACGACGCATTTGCGTTTCGTCGCCCTCTAGCGGGTGCCCGCCTTGGGCGCGCCGCTATTGGCTGGGGTTCAGGACCAGGTCCTGACCCTGGCCCGGCGGGATTGGGGGCGCCAGTCTCGTCGGCGGCGGACGCGGCGTCGGCGTCGGCAGCGGCAGCGGCAGCGGCAGCGGCAGCGGCAGCGGCAGCGGCGGGAAGATCACCGATGTCGTGCATCGGCCTGTCCTCGTCGGCCTCCTGTGGTGGTGAGAGGGGTGGCGAGAGGGATTTTGCCGTCGACAGTGAGGAGTCACTACCCACTGAGCCCGAGCGAGTCTTGCGCCGCAGAGGCGACGCGTTTGCGCGGCCATTCATCCCGCGGGTTGCAGATGCAGGTGCAGTCTTGTTGCGACCGGCGGAACGGCCGGTGGATGGCTCGCGGTTCTGCAATTTCTGCCTCTTGGAAGGGTGGGGCGGTGTGGCGACCGCCTCGGGCTCAACCTCAGCTGTGTCTGGCTCGGCCTCTGCCTTGCCCGGACTCTGCAGCTCCTCGTGGGGCTGGAGGTCGTTGTCGTCGCTTGTTTCGTCAGCGCTGGAGTCCTCATCCCGCTTGCGTTTCTTGTTGTCGCCAAGTTCGTGCAGCCTTGAGAGGTCCAAGCTGATGTGATCCCTGTACGGAGCAGCCTGCGGCGGGTGGGGCACGTATTCTTTGTTTTGGCGCGCCTCTGGCTCAAAGTATTTGACCGCCGTCTTGTCTTTGTTTCCCTCGGCGATCCTGGGGTTAAGGTAGAGGCCGAAATTGAATACCGAATCTGCGCTCGCCGTCTGCCGAAAAATAGACTCCGCCAGCAACAGGAACCGCGCATTGTCCTCGTACTCTTCGTATAGAGTGCGGAACGCGTAGGCCACCGCGTAATTGTGGTGACCGAGGGCTTCCTCCACCGCCGCGTCGAATGATTTCTCGACGACTTCTTTCTGCGTGATTATGCGCTCGAGCTCGGCCTGAGTATAGTGAGGCCCGTCCCTGAGCTGTGGCTGGGCTGGAGACGCAGGCGCAGATGACGCCCGGATAGTAGACGCCTCAGCAGCAGGACTAGTCGTCTGCTGCGGCGCGGCCGACTGCGCACGCGTCCTAGGAGCCATGTCGAAGGTTGACGCGCTTCGCGCCGATGATTCGCGCTTGAAAAAGGTGTCGCCAACGTCGTTGAAGGACGCGACAGATCGCGGTGACGTAGCTTGGTGAGAGGATGAGAATGAGGGCAGGTCTTCGATTGATTGCTTGACTGGGTCAGGCAGAAGGGGTCTTGCAGAGTGCTTTGGAGGGAACAACAGGGAGCGAGTCGCAAGCGCAGGCTGTTTCAATGGGGAAAGTGAAAGTGGGATTGATTGTGACTGATGAGAAGGCGACGGCGGGCTTTGAGACACGCGTCGTCGTCGGGGTGTGGGTGAGCTGCGCAGGACAGATTCACTATGCAGCAGAGGGGTTGGTGTCAATTCTGACGTTGGCTGGTCTTCAGACTCGGGCTGGATGATGTCTGAAGTTGGTGGGATCGAGGCTGAAGGCCGTTGTTTGGCGGTTGCTGCAGCAGGTGAAGCAGCGGGGGCGGGCGAGGTGTTGTTGTCCACCAGGAGGGGAAGTGCAGGCTCAGGCTGATCGTCTTGCTCAGGCTCAGGCTCGGTCTCTGAGTCTGCAACCTCTCTCGCTTGTGCTGATGTCGATGCAGCTTCTGCTCCTGCATCTGCTTCCCCGCCAGCGTCAGGTGCAGCCTCAGGTGCAGGCGTCGACGAGGGGTGTGGTGTGGCAACAGCCGTGGAGGGGGTGGGTGACTGCGTGCCCGACATGTCGAACAGCCCATTCGAGCTGTTGTCCCCAGCTGCACCCCCATTCTTCCGCTTCAGCACAATCCGCTTGCCCCCCGTCTTGCGTGGCCCTGTCGTCGTTGACGGACTCCCTTCCTGCCCCGACGACTCGTCACGTCCTCCCGACGCGCCGCTGCCGTGGAAAGGACTGCTCGCACCCAGCAGCTTCCTGACCATGGCCGGCTTGGGCCTCGTCCCCAGCGGCTCCATCGTCTCCAGCACTCCCTGCCGCACAAGCCCGTCCTCCTGGAAGCTTGCCAGCTTTGCACGCTCGGGCTCTATCCATGCCTCCATGAACGCCCTCGACCGGTCCAGCGACGCCGCATCTCTGCTCTCCTTATCTCTGGCCCTGCTGCTCTCGTTTGAGCCCCGCGGCCCTCCTGTTCCACCCACGGCCGGACTCGAGTATCGCGAGCGCGTGGCTCTCGTCGTCGGTGGTGCACTCATCGCTGCAGCCTCGGGAATGCCGGGGCCTGGGTTCGCATCCCCTCACCCCCCGTCTTTCTGTCGAGGAGCTGCCTCGTGGCCCGGCCCGCGCTCCTGCTCGCGACTTGGTGGTTTGCCCCTGGGAAAACACCACCCTATGCACAACATTAGTAATTATTCTGGTACGGGTTTGGAAGAGATTCAGGTTTACTTCTCCAAGTGCACTTTGGTCCGGGCACAAAGCCGCACTGTTTGGGTGGGGTCCTTGTTGCTGCAACGCGTTCCCGGAGGCGGAGATGCAGCTCTGGGAACGGAATGTTTGGAAAGGAGGTTCGAAATTTGAGAACGGACTGGCCCTTCTCCAAAAAAGAGCTCTGGGCCCTGGGCTGGGCTGGGCCCGGGCTGCTGACAGAGTGCCAACAGGCTCCGTGCTAGGGGGTCTTGAAAGGTTTCGGAGGGGCGGGTTGGCGAGCCGATCCTCCTCTGCCAGGGCCTGCACAGGCGGCTGAGATCCCCTTCAGTGCTACCAAACCCGTCTAGGGCAGCATCTGCTTCTTCCCGCGACCGGCTTGCAGTCAGGAGTAGCTTCTGAAAGCCTCAAATTTCCCGGCAATCATGGGGATATCCCGGTGATTTGATAATAGTTCGGTTGAAGTCAAATCTATATTTCCCTACGCAGACGTTTTGTGTCCGGAAATATTGTGATGCCGCGCGTGGGCTCTCGCCAGGGCTCGACCGGGTACCAGTGAGACTGCCCGGCAAGGTCAAAGCCGTCGACTTTTGAGAGCACACTGGCTGGTCTCTGCTGCACTTGACTGGTTGGTCTCAGCGCTGGACGCGGGCCAGTACATACCCATGAAGACCTGAGAGAACATGTGGGGGGAAAAGAAAAAGGAGAAACAGAAATAGCGACGGCTATATGCAGCAACAGGTGTCTTGGTGGCGGGGATCTCGATAGGACCTAATCGCCACGGACATAAGTCGTCCACTCACTCACTGGCCAACTGGTGCTCACACGGCCGGCCTGCAATGGACGGCTTGCTAGCTAGCATGGGCGAACGATGACCCAGCCGCGTATGCGCGGCACCTGGGTGTGCTGCGAGTGGGCTCACGCATTAAATCGCATCATTAAACCTGTTCCGGGTTGTCGCATTCAATGTTGGTCTATATTTTCTCTCTTTTCTTGGGCTTTTCCTACTTGCATTGCGTTTTGGGCGGCACCGTACCTCCTCCCTGCCGACTCCTCGGGTCTCCAAAGGTTTCCACAGTGTGCCGGTACGTCCGCGTCGCGAGCCCGATGACTCGCACGTCGACTGCGAGGCCATTCCCCAGAGGGTGGGAATCTTCCGGGGTCCGCAGTGTTCCACGAACTGTGCTGCGCGTACCTCAACTGACCTCAGCACACGCGAGTGCTAGACTCGCCCAAGAGCCTGCGACGCAGCCTTATCCAACCAGCGAAATTGCCACCTTGAGACGCACCCCTACGTGGCGGTAGACAACAGCCTCGGGGAAAATTACGACTCGGTGGTCGTCTTCTTCTTCTTCTTGCCCTTGTTCTTGGCAAGGGGAAGCTCGAGAATCTTGAGAATTTCCTCGTCCGTGATCTTGTTGTCGGTCTTGAACTTGGTCAGGTCCCAAGCGGAGGGTCCTCCGAGCTTGGTAATGCCGTTCTTAGTGATGGCTGCATGGGATTGTCAGCAAGTCCTTGAGATTTGGGGCTTTTTTTGCGAAGATAGTTCCTTACCGACGGTCGTCCATGTCCTGACGACTGGGGCATTGTCCTTGTCGCCAACAAGCTCGTACTGGCGGAAGACACCGCTGCGGACGCACTCGACAACACCGGTCTTGGCGTCCTTCTCGTCCTCAAGCTGCCTCAAGCTGAAGGGGAAGAAGCCGAACTTCTTCTGGGCCTCGGAGTAGATCTTGCGAGAGGTGGGTCGCTTCAGGCCATACTGCTGGGCAGTGCGGCGGTGCAGGGTGGAGCGCTGGTCGATCTGCTTAACCTTGCCTGAGCCCGAGCTCATGCCAATCTCGACACCCCAGACCTCGCCGATCTCAGGCGTGCCATCTCCCTTGGAACCCTCGCCTGGCGCAAGCACGATCTTCTTCTTGTCCTCGATCTCGTTGCGGGCGAACAGCCAGGAGGTGGTGCTCTCGACGATGCTGACATCGTAGCTCTTGGCAATCTTCTGGACCAGGTCGTTGATCTGGGCCTGGGTCTTGGGCTTCGCAGCCGCGGCCTTGGCCTTCTCCTCCTCGGAGCCAGATGCCAGCGTTCCAGGGGGGAGCATCAGCCTGAGGAGCAGCTCGTTGGCGTAGTGGGTGGCCAGCATCAGGTCGGCAGTCTTGCCCTCGATGACGTCGGTCTTCTTGTCCTTGGCCGGGACAATGATGGTGTCGCAGACAATCGAGGGGAAGCCATCGATCTGGGCACCAAGCTGGATCTTGACGGGCTCGCCCTCCTGAAGCTCAATGACAGCCTCCTTCTCGTCCGTCTTCAGTGGGGTGTAAGGCGTGACAAAGGAGCTGGGAGAGACGGTGGTAGGGTGAGCAAAACCTGCGCATTGCCGGTGTCAGCAGGCCCCCGCGTGCAAAATTAGAGCCTCGAGAGCTTCACAGGTGGGTATTTACCCTTGGAGACCTTCTTTCCGCGCCAGACCTTGGAGATCTCCTCCTCGAGCAGCTGGTCGCCCTTGCCGCAGATGTCGGAGATCTTCTCGCCAGCGACACAGAGATCCTTGACGGCAGCAAGGACCTTCTCGGAGATCTCGGCCGCGGTCTTGTACTTGGTCAAGGTGTCCGGGTTGTTAAGGGTGTAATCTACAAGGGAGGATCAGTATACGGGTCGCAGACAGCTGGTGAAGTAGACTCGAAGCCATTGAACACCGGCACAACAACAGTGGAGCTTGGCAGGCGGTCCGGAGTGGCAGTAGCGAAGTTCGAGTCTCGATCGAGTCTCGAGGCACAATGAACGTGCCATGCAAGAGCTCCAGTGCAGCCAAGTTCCGAGTCGTACGGTGCCGGGAGAGCTGCAGCTGGAGGGTAGGGATGGGGACGGGGAGTCGGGCAGGAGAGGAGGGAGGAGTTGAACTGACCGATCTCCTTCTCTTCGGTGGCCATGATTATTGCAGGATTGTTCCGAACTGGAACAGGGTGGTGGACGAGGTTGGTGGTGGTAAAAGGAGAGAGGGTGGAAAGAGCGAGAGGAAGGAGGGTCTAGATGAGTCTCCCGAGTATCTTGGTACCTGGTGTAAGAAGAAGAGAGGGGTAAGGAACAAAGCTGGGGGGGGGACTCGAGGAGAGGTAGGTATGTAGGAAGGTGGGCTCGTGATGTCTTGGGTAGCAGCTGCGAACGTAAGGTTCCCGCGTTGTGGCCAGGCGCAGGCAGTGGCAGTGATTTTTTACCCCTCCACAGCATTTCAAGGTGGGGGAGGGGGCATTCTGTGGGAATTGGGTGCGGGCGGTGCGTTCCAAGCTATGGAACCATACGTAAGGTTCGGTCGGGTTCATCCACGTATGACAGCATTCAATGCGAGTGCTCCGTAACTGGGACTGGGTACTTGGGTAGCTGGGTAGCTGCCGCTCAGGGCCCGTCTGGCCTTTCTATGCTTCGCTCTCACTTGCCCTGCCCTGCCCTGCCCTGCCCTGCCCTGCCCTGCCCTGCCCTGTCCGCCTTGCCTGCCCTGCCCTGTGCTGTGCTGGAGCTGGCCCGCATTTAGCAAGGTTCCAGCAGCAAGCAGCCGGAGCTCGAGCGAGCCGCATGGGTGTGCAACACCAGCCTCCCTCCGTGCACACAACAAATTACACGGGCCCCCCTGAGACTTGCTCTGCAGCAGTAATCCTCGTGGCACGACAAGTATATACCCCGTGACTATTGCACCCCTACTGAATTATATCCTCCGTCCAGCTCGTCTGAGACCTTTTTATGGGACATATCTGGAGCAAATACTTCTTTATAATTATTCCATATCTTCTGCATATCCTTGTAGCACTGGCTGCAGATAGTGTTGATGCTGGTGCTCCCAATGTATATGCTTTGGTAAGAAAAGCTGCACCGTCGAATTAAGTGTATTACTACGTATGACCTTGGAGTGATGAGAGGCTGGCACTGAATGCCGTAGTCTGCACTCTCACGCAGGCTCGGGTGGCCCGAGCGCCGTACAAGGTTCGCCAGGGCCCAAGCCGTCTGTCCACCCAGGGCCTTCTCCAGTCGCGACCGATCCCAGGAAGCGCGACAACGCGATCCAGACACATCGACCTTGAGCTCCATTGTTCCTCCTCCTTGCCTTCAACTGTTGCTCCAAGCCGTCGGGCCGGTCCATTTAAATTGCTATTCTTACCGTGTCGCCGGTCCCCGCCAACCGAAGCGGCACGTCGCCCCCCGTTGCGACTGTCTTGTCGCGATGGCTTCTTCATCTGATTCCTCTGCATCTGCCTCTGCCTCAGCTCCCGCCTCTACGTCAGCACCTGCATCTGCTTCCACCTCTGCTCCGGCTGCTACTCCAACCTCTGGCGATCCTTCATCCGCTGCCTCGTCGGATCCTGCTCAACCTGCACCCTCGTCTTCTACGCCCACGGCCGAGAATGGTACCGCCGACGAAACACCAGCCTCCAAGAACCACTCCTCAAAAGAGCCAACCCCAGAGGTCAAAATACCCGTCCGCACCGAGGAATCATTCAAGGCGTATCAGCTCGAGCGCATCATCGCCCGGGACAAAATTGCCACTGCCGCCCTAAAGGAGAAGCAGGCGCGCCTCGAAGACAACACGAAACGATGGAAACAAGAAATCGACGAGTACAAGCTGATCCAGACCCCACCGCATTCTTTGTCCTTCCCTCCCTCCAGGTTATACGGGGAAGGTTATCATGCATTTGGCAATGGATACACCGAGAATCGTGGCCCACCGCGCCTGGTCTATCCCAAAGACAAGCCTCGCGCCGGCAAGCGAACTACGCCAGCCCTGCCGAAGCCGAGCCGGAAGGACCTCAAGGAGCAGGCTGACCAGTACGAAGAACTAGTACCGGTGCGGCTCGACGTCGATTGGGACAAGCTGAAGCTGCGCGACACACTGACGTGGAACTTGCATGACCGCCTGGTGCCCGTTGACCTTTTCTCCGCACAGCTCGTCGAGGACATGGGTCTCAAGGCGCCACACGACCGACCTGTCTACGAGCAGATCCAGCATCAAATCCGCGAACAGCTGCTAGACTTTTATCCGATGGTCTACTCTCAAGAGGATGCGCTGGACCCCGAACTGCCCTACTCGGCATACAAGAACGACGAGATGAGAATATTGATCAAGCTCAACATTACAATCGGCGCAGTCACGCTAATTGACCAGTTTGAATGGGAGATGAATGAGCCAGACAACTCTCCCGAGGAATTCGCTCGGGTCATGGCTAAAGACCTATCGCTATCGGGTGAATTCACAACGGCGATAGCACACTGCATCCGCGAACAGACACAACTTTTCACACGGACCCTCTACGGCATCGGACATCCTTTCGACGGTAGGCCGATAGAAGAGCCCGATCTTGCTGCCTCCTTCTTGCCTTCGCCTTTGCCCACTGTTTTCCGGCCTCAACAGCAGGCCAAGGACTATGCGCCGTACCTCTATGAGCTCGGCGATCAAGATCTGGAGAGGAACGAGGTTATCTTCGCGAGGGAGCAACGCAAGCAGAAGAGATCAGTGAACAGGCGTGGTGGTCCACAGCTTCCCGATCTCAAGGAGAGGCAGAGGACAATCCGGACAATGGTTGTCTCCTCGACCATCCCCGGAGCTGCCGACTCGCTCGAGAAGACGGGGCTCTACAAGAGGGTGGCAGGCACTGGTACCGGAAGAGGCAGGGGACGTGGCCAGCATGACGGCACATTCTCAGATTCGGACGAGAGCGAGGAATCAGCACCAGACTCCCCGGCCATGTCACAGCTCGCAGGGACTGCGCGGACTAGAGGCATGCGTGGTGCTGCTACGGTCGCGCAACAAAAGATGGCGCACATTGGCCGATCTGAGACGCCCGAGGTCATTACATCACATCATCACGAGACTAGGACGTCGAGACGGTTTGGTCGTGCCTTGGACGAGACACCTGACGAGCCGCGGAACCACTGGGTTGTGGTCAAGGTGCCACGGACGTATGAGAGGGCAAGGAAAATGCTTTCGGATATGAAGATGGGGAGGCCCATCACGCGCCCTGAGGCTGCACAAACCCCTCGCCCGCTACGTGCTCCCAGTGCGTCAGTCCCTCCGGGCAGCATGGGGCCACCATCGACGCCTTCAGCACCACCGAAACCACCTCTCGTCAAGACTGCCAGCAGCGTGTCACAGTCTAGCCCATCCGGACCTGTGCCTCAAGTCGGCCGTGTACCTGCCCCTCCACCGCCTGGGGAAGGCCAACCTCCTCTCGAATTAGTGAGTCAAAATGGCCCTGAATCTCCCACATCCCACTGGCCGTTCCACTCGTATAGAGTATTCAGCTGACCATTTCACAGCCTCCACCTCCAGAATGGCTGATTGAGTCACTCGATCATCTCCACAAGACTTATCCTCACGACAATTTTGAGGCTACTATGCGGCACTGTGCCGTACACGCCGACACGGAGACCACCATCATCCCGCCGCCACAGGTCCCACGAGGCGGGCCTCTTCCCGATAACGTGAAATACATGTTCCTCCCCAGGATCAGGTGTCCGGACTGCCCCGGCAAGCTCTACACGCCCGGCCCGGACACGACGGCGGCCAACTTCGAGGTGCACCTGCGGAACAAGGCGCACCGCGACAAGGTGAACAAGCGCGTGGGCTTTGAGACGGACCCGGCCAAGATCGGCACTTCTGCGGGTCCGGCGTCCTAGAAGGGGACGGCTCCGTGGGATATGTTTCGGTTGGGCCCGGGATAGTCGGGAGGAAAGTAATTTTTTAAGTCGAAGGGCAGCAGCTATCATCACGGCTCAACGGGGCCAGGCATATCCTTATTACTCAGGATCAGGCTTCACAGCATCTCACCATTTAAATCAGCCACACCACCCACTTGGGCTAATGGGGGGATGAAGGCATGCATGGCTATCAGGATTTTTTTTCGGCTTGGACATCCGCAGGAATGGTTCAAAAAGGCGAGATCCACCTGTTCAAAGTAAAAGAGAGATAGGATATTGTGAGAGGGCTGACGAGAAGGGGATGGGGGGGAACACACACACATACTCTTGGTGGGAGGGGGGAGTAGGGGACAAAAGGCGCAACCGGGGCGATTATTGATCCAAGAACGGGGGCTAACCTCAGGCTTGCCTCCATTTATACAACGTTGTTTATTTGTGTTCTATTGCGCTCTTTCTTGTTTAGGACGAGGTATGAAAGGCAGTGTAGATTATTAGGGGCCTCTGAGGATATACCAGACGATGGATATTGTGTGTATACGTGTGCCGCTGCTCTTACCGTGGCCTGTGTCAGTGTTATACTGTATATGTAGTCGTAGTCTGATCCTGGGTTGTCTATCTATCACACGAGCACGTTTCGGGTAATCATGCTAATCGTCAGGAGTTCAAGCGGCTATCAGGACTACATGCCGTGACGGTACGGGTCTTATATACTGCTAGGAAGAACCGAGTCCTTTGGACTGGTTATTAAGGTCTTTTGGCCGGGCAGTTTATTGCTTTGCTAGCAGTAATTAGTAGGTACCGTTGCAGTTGTTTAACAACCCTTGGGAAAGCTAAATTACCTTTCCGATTAACCTGGGTGTGCAACTTCTCAACGTTGCAAGTTGTCACAAGGTCTGGTATCCGGATCTCTCCCGAGGAACTACCTAGGCAGGCTCTGCCTTGTGAAAAATTCACTCATTTGCCCTGCTAGGTAAGGTGTGCGCGCCCAGCGTGAGAGGTACATGCAAAGGGTGGCTGCTCATCCAGGTTGCCGGTCCAGACCACCAGTCGTGAAAGCCTGAGTGTTGTACAGGCAGCATGGTGGTATGCCTTACCATGCCTGCAAGGGCACCGAAGGAGGTGGCAGAAGTGGCTTATTCTCGTGTAACAGAATCTCGACCATCATTGGCAGGCTGCATAGGTAACAGTCACAGGTTTTAGCACATTCGCCCTGCTCTTATGGGTTTCTGGCTGATCATCAGCCAATGGTCCTAATCTGGCCCTGTTCCGCACCACGCCCAAAGTAGAATACAGCATGCATCCTGTAGCCATGGCGCTCTTACCGGTCCGTAGTGGATGCATGGTAGCCACTCGCCGACCACTGATGCATGGCTGCCTGGCTGGCCTGATCAAGCCCGTGAAGACAGTAATAAAGCTTGCGATCGCTGCTGCTCCCCTCCTTCAGGCACGGCATGAGGAGAGCACAGCAACGCCCTGATCAACTAGAATAAAATTGATTAGGACATATTACTGTTTCTTATCGCAAGCATGACCGCCGGTCGTATCCATCCTCTACACAAACACAAGGCGACTGCTACTAGTCATCTTGGTTCCATCTGAGCCGAGGCGACTTGCTAAGAGATCGGAGACTCACGCCCACAAAACCAGAGGGTATACCTATACTAGGAACCTCAGGGATCAAAGTACTCAGGTTAGTATCAAACTACTTCTCTCATCAGCCTAGCCCATCTCATATGCCTATGCTATAAGGGTTCATCCTGTAGAATATTGTCTTACTAGGAGGTTATCCTATAGGAGGGTATCTTATAAGAGGTTATCTTATAGCAGGTTATTCTGTAAGAGGTTATCTTGTAGGAGGTTATCCTGTAGGAGGTTGCCCTTTAGGAGTTTGTCCTATGGGACTTGTCTATACCCTCTATCTTTGCGTGTGGGAATCTCTGATCTCCTTACTGACGGCTGATCAACACCTCAAGATGGCCGGAGACCAACAGGCTGCCGGAGAGCAGGGATACGGAAATGAAACAGTACGACAACTGGCCAACGAGGCTTACACAGTCGGTTGGATCTGTGCGATTCATACCGAGTATGTCGCCGCTCGCCTCTTTCTCGACGATGAGCACGAGAGCCCTTCCTATGTCGCGCAGCACGACAACAATAACTACACCCTTGGGAAGATGGGAAGACACAACGTCGTCATTGCCGTCCTTCCCGATGGAGAGTACGGCATAGCGTCGGCTGCCACTGTCGCGCGCGATATGCTGCACAGTTTTCCTAATGTCCGCATTAGCCTCATGGTCGGCATTGGCGGTGGGGTACCCAGCGTGAAGAACGATATTCGTCTTGGCGATATTGTTGTCAGTTCCCCCCGAGCTGATCATGGAGGCGTGTTCCAATACGATTTTGGCAAGGCGATTCAGGACCAGGAATTTCTAGCGACTGGTTTCCTAGCCCAACCACCCACTGCGTTACGTACAGCCGTCACTGGGGTCAAGACACAGTACAAGATCCATGGCCACCGCCTCCAACAAGCGATCAACACGGCACTGGAGACGTATAAAAGGCTCAAAAAGGAATACAAGAAGCCTAATATGAGTGCCGACCGTCTATATAACACTCATGTGACCCATCCCATCGACGACGACGCAGGTTGTGCAATAACTTGCGGTTCCGACAAGTCTGTGTTAGTCTCGCGGCCGCCGCGAGATGAAGACGACGATAACCCAGCGATACATTATGGACTGATCGCATCTGCCAACCAATTGATGAAGGATGCCAAGCTGCGTGACAAGCTCGCGCAAGAGAAGGACGTTCTCTGCTTTGAGATGGAGGCGGCCGGACTGATGAACCACTTCCCTTGCTTGGTGATCCGGGGAATCTGTGACTATGCAGACTCACACAAGAGCAAGGAGTGGCAGGGCTATGCGGCGATGGCGGCTGCCGCGTACGCTAAAGACATCCTTGGGCAGATTGTACCGAACAAGGTGGAGGCCGAGAGGAAGTTGAGCGAGCTTCTGTTGAAAGGTTAGTCTTGAGATCGGATATTCGCACCCGAAACAGAGGCTACACCCGAAGCCTATAGGATAACCTCCTATAGGGATACCTCCTGAACCCTACAAGACAACCTCCCCCATGATGGCCTCCCACAGGATAGCCTCCTATTGGATAACTTCCTATAGGATGACCTCCCACAGGATACCCTCGTATAGGATACCCTCCTATATGATACCTAGTCTAGGTGGACCCTCTGTTTTGGCGGGAGTGAAGATCCGGTCTCTTATTCTTTTGTCAGTTTAATGTGCTCTAACGAAGGAAAGTTCGGAATGCAACAAGAGAAGGATAAACTGATCATGGTCAATCGTATCAATGTAATTCAATTCTAATATGCTTATAGTCTCTACTACGGTATCCACCGTGCAGCAGCAAGTCTCACATAACCAATCGACTCTGGATCGAAAAGAACGTGACGATATCCTTAATTGGCTCGGCACTTTTAACAACGGTCAGGAACATTCCGACCAACTTAGAAGGCACCAATCTGGTACAGGACGGTGGCTCCTGGATTCCGAGGAATACCAAACGTGGCTTGAAACTCCTCAGCAGACGTTGTTCTGTTCAGGCATGCCCGGAGCAGGCAAGACGATCCTTACCTCAATCGTCATCGACCATCTTGAACAAAATTTCTCAGACGACGAAGATTCGGCCATCGCCTATGTATACTGCAACTTCAAGCGGAGGGAGAAGGTCGAAGATTTGATTGCAAGCCTCTTGAAACAAGTCGCGCAGGCCAGACCCTCGCTAGCAGTCGCCATCAAGGAGCTTCACCGTCGTCACGCCGGCAAAGGAACAACCCCTTCTCTTCACGACGTATCTGAGGCTCTTCAATCCATCGCATCCGAGTACTCGAGAGTGTTTATTGTGGTTGACGCCCTGGATGAGTGCCAAACATCGGACAATTGCCGGGCAGAGTTTTTATCTACGCTCTTCGACCTCCAAGCTCAGTGCATGTAAAAATACGCTATTTCTAACGGTTCTTCCTCCGTCAGTAGGCTAACACCTTGATGGGCCTTTTATATGAACATTGCTGATTCTCTCGATTTCTATAGATATCTAGTATGGATTTAGAGGCCGACAAATACAGGAATAAATAAGACCTCTCCTTCCCTCCTTCTATAGGTTAATAGTTAAGAGAATTTATCCCTTATTTCTTTTAGGTTATAAGTTCTAGATTCTTAACTAATTAGAGTATAGTA
>JUJX01000158.1:106842-124312 GCA_000800745.1 Diaporthe longicolla | reverse complement strand
ATCTATATATAAATATAAATATATATATAGTATTTATATATTATATAAATATAAAATATATATATATATATATATAGTTATAACTCTAACTATAGTAGATAACTTATATATACTATATATACTACTATTTAGCTTTTTATTACTATAATTATAATATTTATACACTAATAAATTAAGATATCTAATAATTTTAATATTAATAACTTTATTAACTTTTCTATAAATAATATAGCTTTTATTTAAAATAAGAATAATATTACTACTTTTCTAATAACTATAAACTTTATTTAAATTATAGTTTTTAAATCTTAAGAAAAGCTTAAAGAATATATAGCTCTTTAAATATATAAATTTAGTTTTAATATAAAGTTAATATAGTTTTAAAAGAAAAAAATATTACTAACTAAGTAATATTTATACTATATATATAGTATAGATAGAGATTAGAAATAAAAGCTATATAGTAATATATAAACCTATAATTATAAATAGCTTACTATAGTAACTAAAGGTAGTAATAAGTTATAGTAATTTAAAGTAATTAAAGATACTTACTATAGGTATATATTAGATAAAGTAACTATAGCTACCCTCCTATATAACTATTAACTATTCTAAATATCTAATATTATTAAATAAGTCCTCTACTTTATTATAATTTAAAAGCTTTTATATACTAATATTACTATAATAATTTAAAGTAAAACTTAAAAGCTATATATTATAAAGGATATTATATATATTCTTAAGAAAGCTAGGGAGGTATATAGTAATAACTATACTACTATATAGTTATTTCTTACTAAACTATAAAAATAAAAAGAAGCTAGAGAGGTAATCTTTAAAATTAACTATAAGATACCTAATAATATTATATTATTATTAACCTAGGTACTTTAAATATATAATTAATACTTTAAGTAATAGAAAGCTAACTTTAACTTATTATTATTTAATAATATATATAAGGTTAAGTACTTTAATATACTTTTATATTAAATTAATAGTATTATATTAATAAATACTAATTTTAATATAATATTCTATCTTATAAGTAATAAATAAGAAGAGTCTTTTTAATAAATCTTTAAAAAACTTTTTATAATAATAAAAGTTTAAAATATTAGCTTATTATTTATTATATTAAGTAAGTTTAATAAAATATTTAAAAATATACTATTTATACTATATATAGAGGAGGATATACTAATAGTATAATAGCTTTACTATTAGTATATTATAAAGAATATTATATATAATATTAAAAAGAAGTAATCTAGATCTTTTAATAGTATATAGCTTAGTAAAAGTAATAGTAGTTAAAATAATAAAATTATAAATAATACTAGTTATCTACTAAGAATAACTATATTTTTAAACTAAAGATATATTATATTTAAAAAGGCTAACTAAGCTATTATTATAAAGGATTACTAGGTAGCTAATATAGTAGTATATTTATTAGATATTAATAATAAAGCTACTTAGTATATAAACTTAAAAGAAAGCTTTAAACTTTTAGCTTTTAAAAGAAATAAACTATTATATAAGTATATATAGGTAGATAATATAGATAGAATCCTTTATATATAGTAAGACTTCTATTATATAAAGTTAAAGAAAGATTTAAAGCTAATATAGTATATAATATATTTTAAGTTTAAAGAGTAAAAAGTTATTCTAAACTATTTTTAAACTATATATCTCTTATATATATATAAATTCTATAAATAAATAATAGATAACTTATATAACTAGGGATTTTATATAATATTAAAGGTAAAGAGTGTTAGAGGTTAGTGGATCGTATAGGGGAATAAATAAGTTATAGATAAGAGATAAGGGATAAAAGATAAATAATAGGGGTAATAGAATATATTCGAATATTCTTTAGTGCTAATTTTTCTTCTATCTAGCTTATTTTAAGAGGGAGAATACCTTCTTATTTATATTCGTTTTCTAAACTAAATAAAATATTCGAGAATTATTTAATTAATAATCAAGTAGTATTTATTAGCTAATAATTAGCTAATAGTTATATAATAAAGAACCTTGTCGAAACTAGTCGAATAGACTAGTGTGGAAGAAGGAGGGATGTGGTGTATATATACTCGTGAAGGTCTTCTATATAGAAGGTTCTAGAAACCCGCTTACGTAAGCTGATTATGTAAGTATATATTATAGGGTTATATAATAGTATAAGTTATTAGTATACTAAATATATAGCTTATAGCTAATTAGCCCTTATAATTAATAAGTTATTNNNNAAAGAAGTTTTATTTATTATATAAGTAAAGGGCTTTTATTTTATTTTATTATTAAGGGAGATTTTTATTATATAAGTATTATATATATTTATAAATCTTATTTAATACAGTATTACGTAAGCTTATTTACTTACGTAATATCTTATAAAGAGTATATATATAACTTTTAAGAAGTACTTCTATAACTACTTTATAAACTTACTTAAACTTTATAATATAGTAAATAAAATACTTAAGTAATAGTAAAATATATTTAATCTAAAAGTTATATATAATAAAATATTATTCTTTAATAATATATAATACTTAGTTTTATATTAAATACTAAAATTTTTAAAAATATAATATAAACTTATAATAAATATAAAAAATAGAAAAATTAAAATAATTATTTATATTAAAAGGTTTTTAAAGTAGTATAACCTATTATACTACTATATAATATTAGATATATTTAAAAATATATATTATCTTTTTTATTATCTATTTAATAAAATAAGTATATAATTTAATTTATTCTTTTTATTAATTAAAACTACTTACTATAATACTTATTTATAAACTTTATAGTAATAATACCTTTACTTTAACTACTTTTATATTTATTAACTAATCTAACTTAATAATTTACTATTATAAAAAGAAATTAAAAGCTATTATATA
Source organism: Diaporthe longicolla (assembly GCA_000800745.1). Taxonomy (NCBI): domain Eukaryota; kingdom Fungi; phylum Ascomycota; class Sordariomycetes; order Diaporthales; family Diaporthaceae; genus Diaporthe; species Diaporthe longicolla. The sequence continues at coordinate 121,382 of JUJX01000158.1, read as the reverse complement.
TTTAATCTATATATATTACTAAGTAGAAAAGTATATAAATATAGTATATAGCTAATAAATTCTTATACTTAAACTTTATAAGTATAGATAATAGCTTTTAGTAAGTTTATAAATATAAAATATAATCTATTATATAATAAACTAGTAAAGAAAAGGTAGAGAGTTAATAAATCTAGTAAATAGATAATATAATTTAAATAGTAGCTTTAATAACTTATAAATATATAAGTAAAGTATATAAAATAGGTCTTTAAAATTATATTAAAGTAGTCTTAGCTACTTATATTATAGCTACCTATATATAATTACTATAATACTATTTATTAAACTAATATATATTCTATTATAGTATTTATAATAATACTACTACTTTTAAATTAAACTATACTATAGCTATAGCTATAACCTTAACCTTAATATATATAACTACCTCCTATCCCTTTATTATAACTATATAACCTAGCCTACCTCCTTCTTTAAATATTACTACTTTTTAACTAATTATAAAAAATAGTTTATAACCTAACTCCCCTTTTATTAATACTAAATATAATCTATAATATAAGAATAAAATAATAATATAGTCTATAATAAAAAGGATAGAAGTTAGTAACTATATATATAAGTATAAGATAGTTTTTAATATTTAAATATTAGCTAAGAATAAGCTATTATATATAATTTAATAATAATAATTATATATACTAATACTTTTATATATATAGCTAGTATAGTAAGAAGTTTAATCAGATATATTAAATAGTATATCTATTTAAGGTTCTTATTATATAAATATTAGATAATATATATTAACTATTATATTTATAATAACTATAGCTTATAATATATAATAATTAACTACTCTTTTCTAATTATATAGAATTAGTATAATTTAAAGATATTTAAAATAAAGTTAATTATAAAGAATACTCTTATATAGTCTTTATATTAGTATTACTATTACTATTAATAATAATAGTAGTAGTTTCTATATAAGCTAAAAGTTTTTTATATTACTAATTAAAAGCTTAAATAGTATAGTTAATAATATACTTAAATCTAACTATAATTTAATCTTTAGTTTAAAGAAGCTTTTAAATAAAAAGAACTATTTATAGTTCCCTCTATAATAAGAGTTCTAAGTTTAATCCCTAGCTTAAATAAACTTTTTTTTTAATTATTACTATATAATTAACTATATTATACTATATAAATTAATAAAAGTAAAGCTACTATAAAATTATATTAAGATTATATAGAGTATATTTATCTATATAGTATTTATTATCTATCTTATAATATAGATACCTAAAATTAGGTAATAGGGATATTTTATAAATATTAACTTATATTATACTTACTAAAATAGTAGATATATTTACTACCTAGTAATCTAAGCCTAATAATAAGTACAGCAGCTAGGTATAAGAGAAGTCTCATGATATACCTGCCAAGCTTCTAAGCCTTGGTGGTGGGACTGCTAGTCCGGAAGGAGAAGTGTAAGTCCTCAGTATTGCAGGGGAGTGCAGAATTCGTCATCCCGGCCAGAGAAGGCCTTGAGAACGAATCGCATTGCGCGCCGAAGCTTGCGGACAGCTGGGCGGCCAAAAATAACGAGTCGTGGTTCGGTCAAGGCATGAATGTGATGGTAGACGAACAGACAGTCGTCTGAAGAGCACAGAGGACGTGCGCTAGTGATTCAGGGTCCTCGCGGTCCAAACAGAGCAAACTTCCAAGGGCATAGCGGTACGAAATAAACAAAGCAGGGCAGCCTTGCGCGAGACTGTGTGCTGGTCATTGGGCACGCTTCGTGAGGCTGCGGCGCAGCGGCTAGTCATTCACAGTGCCACGTCGTCTTGATCTAGACTCCCATTCGCTGGCGAGGCGGCGAGGCAAACAGAAGCGGCCATCACATTGGACGCAACACGGCACGGACGCTGTCGTTATATTGTCGTTGTCGTCGTGATGGCGACGGTGGTGTTGATGGGCGAGAACGGTCTGGCACGGGTGGCCTTATGCCGTCGGAATCACAGCCAGACATGATGTTATAGGGCTGGCGAGCTGGCCCTGGCCTCTGAAGGTTAAATATCGGAAATGGGGCATCTGGAACGACGCCGCCGCCGGCCAGGCTTTGAGACGTCAGCTACTGAGACTAGTGTCTGCTCTAGCCTAGCCTCCTGGAAACATGGTCCTAAGTTGGGATGATGCCCAGGCAGCCCAGGCGATGGCAGACAAGGCGAGGCAGCTCCTCAGACAAGGGGGTTCGGGCGACGGGAGGGTAGCAGTGTCTTCCCCGTGCAAATCGAAGCTGGAGGGCCGGGTTGGTTCTGCCGAGTGGGAGTGCCGTTCCTTGCGCTTATCCGATTCTCGCCTGGTCTCCCTCCTGGCCTGGGTGCATGCAGATATATTGGGGGCATGTTTTTGACTTTGGCCGAACCAGAACAGTAGAAGTCGGAAAGGAGGCTTGTGTCCCGGTGTCGTTGACTTTCAACGTCGAAGGGCTAGGGAGGGGAGGAGGAGGAGGAGGAGGAGGAGGCTGGCGAGGCTCGGGGCCTGGCATGGTGCGGTGAAAGGGTCCGTAGATGCACATGGCAACGCGGTATTTCTCCGCCCCTTGCTGGCCAAAGGGGAAGGCGCAAGCGTAGGGTCGAGTAGGTCAGTACCTAGGTAGCTAGGTAGCTAGGTAGCCAGTGGCCAGTAGCGTGGGCGCCAGGCCAGAGGCGTGGACACCGCCATCTGGTGCGTCTCGAGATCTCGGCTGCAAGCGGGTGACAGGCTGGCAGGCAGGGCTGGCAGCCACCTCTGTTTCGTTCTGGGCGCAATGCAGAGCAGGAGCAGCACAATCAAGGAAGTCAGGCGTGGCGATCACCCACTCCTCCCGCGTGTCGCGCAACTGACCAGCTCGCCAGCTCGCCCAGTTGACACACAACCCTGGGCCGTCTGAACCAAGATGCAGGAGTGCGGCGTTGGGCATGCGTCGTGTGCGTATGCGAGGGAGAGTGTGTGTGGGCTCCGGGTAAAGATTCTAACTCGAGCTTAGCCTCGCGCCGACCGTGGGACGGATAGTCGGGCGAACAAGACAGACGTGAACACACAGTCGGATGCTGGTACTGTGGTAGAGAGAGCAGATTTGGTCCCTCTGCTGGCCCCTGCAAAACTTGATACCTGTGTATAATACGAAAGAAGATGGTGGTGATTGGAAGGCTGGACGCTTGGCCCAAAGGATACATTTCCAGAGGGAGAATCTGGCAGTTCCGACTGCAGCAGCAACAGACGAACCCTGGCCCACCCTGGCCTACCCTGGCGGAATACCCCAGGGGGGAAGGGGAGCTGTCAAGGATGGGTTTCCAAGGCAGGTGTCTCTTCCGAAACCCCCAACCCTGCAGTCCCGGGGGGTCACGGAGTACCGCGTGCCCAAGTACCTCGGGTCGAGTGCGGTGTTGATGATTCGGATCCGACCCTGTCGTCCCTGTCCAGCCAGCCTTGTCTCGTCGGTGCCATCTGGGAGCGGTCCGCCCGGGTCAGTCGCGTCGGCCGCCTGATGGAGGCGATTGTCGAGAACTTGATGACCACTATCACGCCCGTCGCGCTCAAGCATGCGGGACGGCCCAACGTCGCAGGCATGATCAAAAGAGTAAGGTGGCATTGTCGACTGCTCGAGTGCCGGGCCAATGAGCTGTCAGAGCCGCGCCATCACAGGCCCGAGGCCAACAGCGGGGGCGGTCGCACAGTCGCAGCACCTCGGGAGGCGCGTCCACGCTCTGCTCCAATCCGAGCCCTCAGCAGGCCCCGGCTAGCCGACTCCCTCGACGCCCGCCAGGCAATCATGTTGCCACGACCGGCTTTCTGAGCCCCTCCACGGCCACATGGTCGCGCCAACCGTCTATATGGAACCCCTTTTCGCGACCAGCGCGTGCGCCGAGGAATGTGACGGCCTCCTGCGCGTGGTTCCTGCCTCGCGAGGGGTCAAGACGAGATGGCGCTACGGATGACCCTGGCCAACACTACCTAGGAGACTTGGATGCGCAGCTATGTAGGCAGGCAGGTAGGCAGGCAGGCAGGCAGGCAAACATGTATAATGGGCGAATGTTGCGGGACCAACAAGACTTTTCCACGCCTCTTTGCCTCTGCGTGTGCCTGCCCCTCGACAAAATTGGGCATCCATCGAGAAGCTCCAGACGACGATCCAGACGCGCAAGTGAGGTGTCAACGCCACGATAGCCCCAGGTCTGCAAGCCTGCAAGCCTGCAAGTCCAAGCACCGTCGTTTCACCGCCGCCCTGTAGGCTTCGCGACGAGCCACTTCGCCGAAAAATGCCCTCGCTCCTTTCCCTTGGTGCGGCGTGGCTCGGCCTAGCGACAATCGTCCTGGCTGCCTGCAACGGCCAGGACGCCCTCTGCAGCCGCCCCTACAGCAACGTGACATTTGTGGGCTCTCACAATAGCGCCTTCGTTGGGCTGCTGCCCAGCCAGAACCAGCTGCTGTCGGTCGCCGACCAGCTCGGCTTGGGCGTGCGCTTCCTGCAGGCGCAGACCCACGACCTAGATGGCACCATCGAGATGTGCCATACCAGCTGCATCGAGCTCGACCAGGGCTCGCTGACAGAATACCTCGAGCCCATCAAGACCTTCATGGACGCGAACCCCAACGAGGTCCTCACCCTGCTCCTGTGAGTGAGCCTGGTGCATTCCGGCATGAAAATATCATAGTTCCACGCCCACTGACTGCTGGCCCAGCACCAACGGCGACGATATCCCTGTGTCCAAGTTCGCCGATGTCTTCGCCGCTGTGGGGCTCGAGCAATATGCCTTCACCGCCAGCGGTGTGCTGTCGCTGGACCAGTGGCCAACTCTGCAGACCATGATCAACGATGGCACCCGACTAGTCATCTGGATGGGTAAGTTTCCTCGGGCGCACGTACTTTGGGCCGTCTTCGGCCGGCCCGCCGCTAGTTTGATGGATGCTGTGTGCATGCGGGCTGTGATGAAGGTCGGTAATGGATCGCTGACAACGCCTTTCAGATTACAACTCAGACACCGCAACAACCCCTTATATCCTGGACGAATTTGCGTACTGTATGTGTAGGATGGTGCCCTTTGCGCTTTACACCCCGCCCCCCTTTGGGTCTTATCACGGTCCATTAATAATGTGGTAGATTTCGAGACATCGTACGAGGTCACAGACGATGCCTTTCCTTCTTGCGCCATTGACCGGCCCTCTGGAGCAAATGCAGACGGTCGCATGGGCCTCGTTAACCACATGCTCCACATAGACATTCTAGGCATTCAGATTCCGGATCTCATCAACGCTAACAAGACCAACTCGTTGAACTCGATCGATGCACAAGCTGGCATTTGCGAGGGCCTTTATGGACGGACACCCAACGTCATTCTTCTTGACTATGTCAATCTGGGGGATGCTATGGGTGCTCAGGCAGCGCTCAATGGTTTGTAGATACCCGACCAACTTTGTTTCTGTAAATACACGGCCGACTTTATCTCTGTTCGGATGAGAATTACATTGAGAAGTCTAATTCCCAAGGAGAAGGTGAATCTGACACACCACATGACGTTGGACACGGAGGCAGTGATCATAAACTGGACCGGACATTAGGGGCCCAGTATAGGAGCGGCGGATGAGAAGATCGTGAACATATGTGCAGATAGCAGACGCCGCGAGGACAACTAGTCAAGACCAGCACCATTCCCGACGCCTCCATGACCAACTGTCAAAGGGGCAGCAACTGACTTATGTAGTTTCACAGTTTCTATTAGGCCAATGTGTTGAATTCCGTGCGTTGGCCGGCGAGTTGATGAGTGGTCCCACAAGATGTTTCGTGAACGGGCTTCCCGTTGTGGAATCAGACAGCAAACTTGGCCACAACGCTGACCACGCCTCGGGAGGCGTGGGAGGCCTGCTTGCCATTGATCTGTGGAATGGCCGCGGCCAGTGCATGAATGCGAATTTCAGCTTATGCCGCTTCCTTACGGATGCCAGTGAGACTGGGTCGATGCTGTGATCTGCTAAGGGAAATGCTGCTTTGGTTTCAGTTGCTACATTTCCGCTTCTGAGAGGAGTCTCAAACCTAAGCACATCGCTGATAGCCAGCGAAATGGGGATCGTTCAATTCGGCATGCCTCTATAGTTTTCGTATATACAGCTTTGTGCACGGTCACAACTCGATGGCTTGACCTCCATTTAGCGTGGAGACTGTCATGTTTGGGCACCCATAATTCGAATAATGGTCGTGCTCATAGCAGACTTCGCGCGAGCTGAATGCGGATACCTAAAGGCGAAGACGTTTGCCCGCTGGTGCTTTTCGCTGTGCGCCGACCAGTTCGGGGACCTCTACTTTCGCTTTCCGCGTGGCAAGGGCTTTTTGAATTGTTTGGACGCCATCCACCAAGGTGCCCTCTTCCTGCTTTATCTTGTCCGCGAGTGCCGCCTGTCGACGCTGTTGCGCCAGTTCCGCAACCCTCTCTTCTGATAGTCGCCATTCCTTGGGGAATTTCGGCTTGACCTTGAACGTGTGATGTCTCAGATCGAGGGGAACATCAGCAAATGTGTCTGTCGGGTCCTGTGTGATCATCATGGATTAGCGATCAAGGTGCTGTCGCAGACTGCAATGAGCGCAATGATGAGTTGAAGCATCCGAGCCTCGGCCACAGCCGCCAGAATTTCCATCATTCGAGCAGGCGTCATACAGACTTTTGCTCTAAAAGCGGAGTGGGACTGCTCTCTCAGCCAATGCCGAACATCTTGAGTCGTTGACCCACTATATGTAGCTGATACCACACATCCAAGTTGCCCATACTCAATGAAGGGCAGTTGTCAGTGGGCGTAATGACCGGCCACTGGGTCGGTATTCACCGATTGAGCTCGAAGCGTACCACAGGCAGCAAATGGCGCATTGTTCGTAGCCTTCGACGCGTCGTAGGAGCAAACACGTACCTTTGCTTCCGTCAATAGCTTCTCGACCAGCTCTGCCAAGTAGCGCTTGTTCTGAGCCTGATGCTCAAAGGACTCGCAGCTCATTTTGATCGTCTCCTTCTCCGGGTTGTACCGTGGACCGGCCAACTTCCTCAGCTTCATCCTCTGGACCTCAGTGAGTCCAAAGTCCTCGGGGCTGAATTCGACGACCACCTTCTTCTCTGCAGGATGATATTCGCCCATATATGATGTGTAACGGAATCGCAGCGGCTGAGCCTTGGTCGGCAGCTCGAATGGTTTGGCGAACTCTGTCATAACCAGTCAGCATCTCAGTGCGGCCCATGTTAAGAGTCGACCAATTTCGCCCGGTCTACTGACACCTCCCCAGCGCTCATCCACGAACCCAACATCCCTCCTCCCGGGCCCCCTCCCGGAAGCTTGACTTCCACGCAATCTGGTAATTCACTTACGGGACAACAAGGGCATCTCCCATATCGCCAGGCGGGCATACGCTCTTTGCTCCCGATGCTCCTCCAGCTTCGCGTGGGCGACGTCTGTCATGTCGTTCTCGTCGAACTCGTCACTGTCGTCGTTGCTTATGAGGTCCTTGTCATCCTCGTCCTCGTCCCAGAACGAATCTTTCCTGGGCTTGACCATCGTACTCCTCAGGGGCCTCGCCAGGTCTCGCAGGGCATCTTGCTCCTTGCGCAAACCGGTGTCGTCGATTTTAGCCAGATCGGAGGTGAGCTCTGCAAACATGTCGCGCTCCTCGTCGCTGAAGAGGTCTTTCGCAATGTCGCTGGGCTTCATATTTCGGTACTTCTGGTCTACCTCTATGTCTTCCTGGCCCCAGTGGTCGAAAGGCGTAGGCTTCTGGCCATCGGTGCTGCTTTCCTTGATCTCCTTGATGGCGCCTCCGCCCACGGACTTCCACGCAACAAAGACCTTTGGTCCAATGGTCTGAGCAGACTTTTGGCTCCTGCAGCTGCGGCATGCCAGTCGCAGGGATCGGGCTGCTGAAGCCATGGCGATTGGGGTGAGGGTGATCAGTGGTGCCGCGGTGGACTGGTCGAAGTTGAGCTCCGATGCACCCAGAACTTTTGAGAGTGCACTAGCCACCTGCAGCACTAGTGCCAAAACCACCCACACCAAGCATCTGTTTACCGCCGCGCCTAGCTGCCTTTAACCGCCTCAACCGCAGCTAAGCGAGTACTCATCGAAATACATTCAAGTCACGTGATTACTTACACCACCCCCCCTCGTGTTTCTGAGAGAAAGGAGACTCAAGATGCCCAAGAAAGTAATGGGCAAGACACTGAATGGTGTCAAAAGACCAATCAGACTCAAAGACATCAATAGGAAAATACATGAGGGAGCCAAAAGAACCAACCCTCCAGACGATTCCCAGTACGACGCAGATGTTGACACCTCAGAAAGTGAGCTAGAGATCGTTGACCCTGATGAGCGTGGGCGCTTCAGGCGCGTGATCCGCTTGCCCCTCCGTGACGACGACGAGACGATGGGCCGCCGCCTGCTTGTCACTGGAGGCGCCACCGTGCCCTTCGTGGGCCTCCTCGAGGACGCAACCAGCGTGGAATTCTTGCAGGCGCTCCGCGCCCAAGGCTTCACCCATGTGTTCCTGCAGTGTGGCAGCGTTCGTGGCCAGATCTTGGCACGCCTCAACAGCGACGGCCGTGGTTCGGGTCTCCACATCGAGACCTTTGACTTCTGTCGTGACCTGAAGTTGCTGTTTCAGGAGCACTGCCGCGGCGAAAAGGGCGTCCGGCCTGCCGGAGTAGTCATCGGTCATGCAGGTCAGTTCATCTTGTTTAGTCTAAGTCGGCGCGCATAGTAAACGTAGGCTGACCGTTTATCCAGGCACCGGGACTATCGGAGACGCGTTGGAGGTCGACTGCGCGCTCATCATCGTCGCGAATTCAACTCTCATGGATGACCACCAAACCGCATTCGCGGCCGAAATGGCTGCCGAGCATCCAACTATCATCCACGGACAACTCGGGTAAGTTACAGCCTTTTTCTCTCCCAAATTCTCGTACATTTTGCCACAAGAAACTAACCTGTCAAGCAATCTCAACGCGTCCATCACTGAGGCTATGGAGGTCATACAGGAGAACAAACTGGACGACTTGGAGCCCTATGAAGAGCTCAGTCTGCCACAGGAGCCGCCACTGACCCTCATCGACGAGATCATCGCTGGCGCAACTCGACCCGAGTCGCAAGTCGGCATTTTCCATCATTGTATCGTCCAGTAAGCTGAGATAGGCCGGTCAGAAAAGTTCCATGTTGGATTCCAGGACGGCGTTTCGAAATTGGTCTTGCTTCAAAAGTGGTTCGAAGATACCCAGATTGGCGTTCTCGGAGTAGGATGAAAAATAGGGTCAAGGGAATGTGGAGAGTCAAAGTCGACGACTCCGAAAAGAATGAAATGCTCTTCTAATACGAGGCTCTACCGGAATCTCTTAAGTGACTGCACTGCATGAACCCGCTCCAAAACAAGCATGTCCCATCTGCTACGCAATTCATTGCAGCCCAGATACGGTCCAAATCTTGACCGCCGCATCACCCCCTGTGCTAGCGACCTTGGACGAGCCCTCAACCCAGCTGACGCCATTGACTCCGTCCTTGTGCGCGTTCAAAGCCTTCACCCGACTCGCAGGCTTTGCCAGACTCCATACGTAGACGTGTGTGTCCAAGGCACCACTGGCGGCATGAGTGCCTGCATCGTTCCAGGCTATGCTCATGACGCGCGCAGTGTGTGCTGACCAACGATCCGTTGCGACACTCCAGTCATCGGTCTTGAATGCGAAGATCTTGCCTTGAGAGTTGCCCACGGCGAGGTGGCTGCCGTCCTTGGAGAACGCCAGGCTAGTTACCTGGGCCGCAGACTTCTTCAGTATCTTGACCTCAGAGATTTTGTTGCTCGAATCGAGTGAGTAAACCCGAGCATCGTTTCCGTCTCCAACTGCTACAGTGGACCCCGACGCAGCGAGTGATGTAGGCGAATAGTTGGTGCTGAGCTCCCCGACCTGTTGGCCCTGAGAATATACGGCTATTCCCGAGGCAGTGGCAACGACCACACGTCCTTCAGTCACACTTACGCCCTTGGGTTGCGCCTCCAGCTTTGTTGATGAGCCAGTGAAAGTGTTTGCACCCTCGTCGAGAGTTCTCAATGTGTCATCCCAGCCGACACTGAAGGCTTGTCCGGAGGTAGCTGCAATTTGTGTGACCTGGTTCGTGTGTGTCTGCCCATCAATCACGGCACCAACACCACTCTCGACATTCCAATGGCACACACGGCCATCGAAACTGCCTGTATAGACGTCCTTGCCGCTGCCATCCGAGCCTGTGGTCAACGCCGTGATGCCCTTGTTGTGGCCCTGGACAGTCTTGGTGGGTGCTTCACTGCTCTCCGACAGGTAGTTCAGGTCGCCATCCAAGCTCAAGGCGATGATCAGGTCATCACGAGGCCATGCTACGCCGACCTGCTGGTCCCCGACGTTCACAGCGCCCTCCTGGCCCAGCTTCCACGACTTCACATTCTCTCCAGACTCGACGTCCCACATCCTCACAGACTGGTCCGCGCTAGCGGTAACAATCCGCTTCGAGTCATTCGCCCAGGATATAGCAAAGATACTGCCCGTGTGCACGCCCTCGCCGATCTGCTTGGTCGGCTCGCCCGTCTTGCCGTCGTACAGCTGGATCCTTCGATCGGCGCCCACCGTGACCAGCAGATTCCCGTCTGGACTAAAAGCAGTGCCGTATACGAAGCCCTTGTGCAGGTCATTGGACTTTCCGGCGAACTTGAACGGCGCGCCGTGGAGGAAACACATGCTGCCATCGTCGGAGACCGTGGCGGCGCGCAGCGGCCGCTGCTGTCTCATAGCCACGGCATTGACGACCTTGCTGTGGCCACTGACCTCGCCCACCGAGTTCCCGCTGTCGGCGGTGATGCAAGCGCCGAAGCGCTCACGTCCATCTCCAACGGCGATGATGCGCTGCGAATCGCCGTCCCAGCCGATGTCATTGATGCGCCCGCTGATTATGTGGTACTCGCCCTTCGTGTTGACAGCCTCGACGGCGTCCCAGACTCGCACCGAGCCGGACACGTCACCGGATGCGACATAGAAGCCAGAGGGCGAGAAGCGGGCGACAGTGGTCTGGGCGGTGTGGCCGTTGTACTGCTTGCATTGGGAGGGGTCGTCGATGGAGCGGAGGAATATGGATTTGCCAGACTGTTTCCACGGTAGTCATTAGCTAGCTGCCGACGAAATCCAGACATGTTTGCAGTGCTCATGATAACAGAGAGGCAATTGGACCTACAGCATAAGCTATGCGCTCCCCTTTGGCATCGCACGAGAGCTGGGTGGGCTGGCCCCGCGTGGTGACGGGGGCGGCAGCTAGGATCTTTTCGATGGTCAGGGACATTGCTCACGATCCTGTGCGCGCGGTCAGGTTGAGTGGAAGATTATCGAAGAGGAAGAGTAGTAACGAGAAGGGGGGGGGCAAACAACAGTGTAATGGATCGTGATGTATGTAGCTGGCCCCCCCCCCTTTTCTGTCATGCATTGGACTGCCCTGCCACCTGCCAGCTGGGCGGTGTTGGAGGGGTCGAACGCCCCTGCGTGACGCGCTGCGGGGCAACCACCCCACCAGCTGCCCACCTAAGCACCTGGGTGGGCACTGACGTAGCACCCTAGGTGAGACACCGAACGCAATTCCATCCCAGCTCTTTCTCGCCAACAACTCAAAATCAAATATATGCCGCCTATTCTCGTCATGCCACAAGAATCGACTAACAACGGCCTCTGTTACGCAATTGTCGATGGCTCGTAGCAGACAAGCCACAACTGACGGCCACATCTTGCTATTGTACAGAATGCTCGCTTTATGCACGACCCTTCAGGTTGCACGACCCTTCAGGTGGCCGGGTGGGTAGCAGTCTCAAGGGTGCCATCGACTGGTTCATCATTAGGCAGAAGAACTGAGAGCCGCGCGTCGGCACTCGGGCAGCAACATGTCGTCTTCAATCATGGACATATTCCAGTAGGCCCGAGTAGGGTAGTCCAGTCAAAAACTTAATTTCAAAGCAGAAGAGAGATCAGCTGCCTTAGAGAGTGGGAACGTAAATCACCACACAGTCCCAACGGCTGCATGTTATGATGATTGTGTAAGACAAGCTCCAACGACACGACCGAATGCCTGGCTATTACTACGTATAAAACTTCTGAGTTACCACTGGGGACTTGTCACCGCATTCGAGTCCTTGCTGGCGACTCCCTGACCAACGAAACGCAAGCATGGCTTCTCATACCTGGCTACCTATCCAATTAGCTACTGAAAGAACTGCGGCGAATAAGAGAAGCAATGTCTACACTCGGGTGTCTCTTTGGCGAAAAGGAGTAACAAGGGAGTGTATGGATTAGAATATATTTCCCCAGCTGGTCTCAGCGTCCGTATGCTTACATTTTGCATTTGTGCCGTAGCTACAATATGATGGCGACTTACTATTGATCATCATGTTGCAACGCCTAGGAAACCGCACGTCCATGTGTCAGAAAGCTTCACGATGAGAGAGTGCAGAAAGCATCTTCGCCAAAAACCTGATTCTGACTGTCAAATTCACAGCAAACTTTCAGAAAATGCAACACAAGTCATTCTTGGAGGGTACGCACAGACTTGAAGTTGTAAACGCAAATGCCAGTGGGTCCCCAAGACCGCTGTGACTACGAATCTTGGAGTATAACAGTGGCTCTCCTCGGACGAATTGACACATTAGAGTGCCACTTGGAAGGTCGCCTGAAGGCTGATGGAGAATTGAAGGCGAACAGGTCTGATTCAGAGTCATACCCATCAGCGTACTCTCATATATAGAGTATAGTAATGTATGACTGCCCAGGTGGATTCTGAATAGCCCACTTGTGTCCAATTTCACATCAACTCGGCATCCTGCTTCTCTGGAGCTTGCATTGAGGGTGAGACTCAAAGCAGCAACTTACCTTCCTAGGTAGATACACGTAGCAGATGGTGCTTCATAATGAGCAAATGAATCAGCAACTTAGCCACTTCAACAGACTTTGATTCTGTCCTCAACCAGGAACAGGACCTTTGCCTGCGAGCTACCTAGGTAGAAATCGGCACCGCCGTTAGAATACAATCACTATCATATGCTATAAGTGTAGATCGGCAGGACTCGGTTAGAAGCCGAGTCAATGCGGAAGGGGTCTAGCCGCCTAGTCACTCAACGAGCCCTCAGTCAATCTATGACTGTCAGTGAGTCCAGATACATTTACAATCACAAATAGCTTAATAGCGACAGCATGGGTACCGATTCAGTATCATAATAAAAGGTCGAGGGAAGTCTATAAAAATGCTTGACTTTCGAGTAAGTCCCAGAAGCAACAACATTAAGACAGAAATGGATCAACAGCATCATTAATTGTGTATTTGAAATACCACATAATGTACGTTTAATTCCAATCCCTCTGATTCCCTTAGAAACCTCAATGGACACCAATTTGTACCTCATTCCGACTCGTGAAGTCGGAGCCATCGGTCCTGCGCCTTTGCAACAATATAGGTTCCATGAGAATCATTTCCGTAGACCACGCAATCCTTCCCTTCCGTCACTGTTCACTCGGACGACGCTGGGCGCCATCTCGGCCTTCGGTAGGGCGCTTCCGCCAGCATGCTCGGCAGGGAGAGCAAAATTTTGGCCCTGGTCCTTCCCATATGACCTCACTATACTCCGGTTAAGCAGGTCTTTCGGATCGTTAGAATTGGGTGGACAACAGCCCCGCGATAGTGACGAGCCCGCCGCGCGGGACAAGAGCAGAGAGCGTAGCTCGTATCATGTAGATGACGTGAATTATGGCACAAGTTCTCGAAGCAACCGTGACTTACCTCCTAGTGCGAATACTAGATCTCATTATCGACAAGGTTCGGATGGCGGAGGATCTCCACCACGAGGTAGACAGCCGGAGGGCCGTTCATTCAATTCATGGGGGCCGCCCAAGTCGACCGGTGAGATCAATAACGCCATCAAAGACCTCCTACTCCGCTGCCACCCAGGCGCAGACGAGGGCTTCGTCTACGGCTTTCAGCATCCAGGCGATGCCGCTCTTGACCCGTTACTACCGAAAAGCCACAAGTCGACGCATCTCATCAAGATCGGCCGCTCGAAGAATCACCAGACTCGGATGAAACAAATTGGAAAGCAGTGCAAGTACACTCCCTACACCGTTTTCGCCCATTTCATGCCCCGACACGGCATGGTCGAGCGCGTGGTGCACACTCAGCTGCATAACTCCCGGTTGAGGGACGCCGGCTGTTCTGGTTGCGGGACAAGACACGAGGAGTGGTTCCAGGTGGATGTCAGGCTGGCCGAGGACGTCGTGGAGTTGTGGAAGGTTTTCGTACAGTGCGGTCCTTATGACGAGCAGGGAGCGATGCTGCCCGTGTGGCGCGAGAGGCTTGAGCAGCTCGATCTTAAAGATACGGACTGCTGGCAGCGCTTCGTTCACGACGCTCCTTCGACTCGGCCGGCGGAAGGCTCGCCTCAGGAGCCAGAGGCAGGGAATGCTTATGTCGGG
>JUJX01000158.1:81043-106834 GCA_000800745.1 Diaporthe longicolla | reverse complement strand
CGGCCGCAGGCCGAAATGATCCATCCAGTGAGGGGGATTCCGGAGGGGAACAGGAAGAAGGCTGGGAAGTTATATGAGCATCCTGCGGAGATAATGTACAAGCCTCTCCAGGGTACCTGCTGCCTCAGTAGTTTTAGGGAGTAGGTAGAAAATAATAAAAAAACCAACGTTATAGTGATTATGTCCTTGGCAGTACTAGGGTCTCTGTGAAGCTACTCCCAATGTTCACTGCTCGGTGAAACATACAAAGTGACCTCCCAATTTCCTGTTGCTATGCATCCAGTTTCCTAATACTGCGTCAAGCAGCCACAATCTTCTCAATAGCCGCCGACAATTCCGCCGGCACACTCAGATGGGGTGAGTGATTAGCCTTGATGAGAATCTTGGGCTCCTCGGGGCTCAGCTGGGCCGCCATCTGCTGCTGCAGCGCGTACGGAAGGGCACCGTCGTCCTCGGTGAAGATGTAGGCACACGGGACCCCATCCTTCCAGGGTTCATACTCATTGATGCCGGCGAAGAGGGCAGCAGAGGTGTGCGTCATCTCCTTTGACCACTTCTGCCGCTCTTCAGGCGGAAGGTCGCTGTAGCCGAGCTCCTGTACCACGTCCGGGTCGACCGTGACACGATCTCCCTGTATCCTTCGTCAGCACGTCATGATCGTAATGTGGTTGCCACCGAGTCCTCAGGAGATATCTTGCCCTCGCCGATGTGCCGCTTTGGAACTCACCTCGACGACCATCCACGGCGCCGGCTTCCCGCCCAGCATCTGTAGCAGGCTGCTTCCCTTGGGGACCATGAACGCTGTCATGTAGATCACCCTGACAACGCCCCCAGGCAGGCCAGCTTGTTTGCGGGTGTTCAAGTCAAGACCTTGCACCGCGCCTCCGCCGCTGACGCCGCCGGCCGAGTGGGTGAGCAGCACGACCTCCTTTGCGGCCTCGACCAGCGGCTGGACCACCTCCCGCACAGCTGCAATATCCTCGGGAAGGCCCGTGAGCGGCAGCTGTGTCCCTCCGACGCTGGGCATGTCGACGACCTCAGTGTCGAGTCCCTTGCTCTTTAGCAGGTCCGCAAAGGGGGTGAAGCAGCTCGTGAGCTGCCATGCTCCAGGGACGATGACGATGACGATAGTTGGTTTGCTGGGTGACATCGTGGGCTATAGTGCGGGTTAGGTGACACTGGAGATATGTTCTTTCAATTCTGCAGTCTCGCAATGTGTCAATCGTCCTGGTGGATCCAAGTAGCAAGATTCTTGGGCCACTCGACGCCCTTCGTGTCCTGTTCCTGCGGTGGATGTGGGCCCATTTCCGATGCTGCCGATGCTCTGCTGAGCTTCTCACTGGCTTCCTGGGCCTGAGTATGGTGATACTGCGGCTGGGATCATCTCCCGCCCATCTTCTTCCGTCCCCGGGAGCAAATCCCGGTGCGGTAGCCGATAGTGATTCGCCCTTCCCGAAAGTTTAAATCGGCCGCCCGACTGAGGGATTGACCACAACCTCAAAACGGTGCCTCTAAGCAGGTAACAAATGCAGTTGCGTATCCTTCTCCCTGCGCCAGCAAAGCCCCTCATGGCTTGGTGTTAGACACGTCGCCTCGCAGTACGGAGCATCCCCAGCATAAGGTCCCACATTTCCAAGGTAGGGATGAGCTGGCTCTCCTGTGAGAGATACTGACACAGCAGGGTGGGGATGGTCGAGGGGCGGGAACTGCAAGTGCAGTAGCCTCAACCGTCTCGTCTTGGTTCGACTCGAGCAGCATGTGTCTGACTCCGAAATGGCTTGATTTCGATTTAGGGCTTCACAGAGGAACCCTGATAAGTGGGCGCTCGCTTGGGCCTTTCCTGGCGCTGAGGGCTTTTTGTTACCCGTACTCTTGAGGACGAGCGGGTCAGGAAATGAAGCTGTCACGGTTGGCACTTGACATCCCAGTAGGAGGTATATAATACCCAAGCACGAGGGGCATACCCACGACATAATAAGCCTCCAACGACTTGGCAGGCCCAAATAGCTAATCTCGAGCATATATGGATAGGAGATTTTCCAACCGATGCGGGCAACCACCGCGGTAGGCACACGGATGGGGCCGTCAGCAAGGGTCGACGCCACTTCAATATCCAACGGTTTGCCGATCCATCCAAAGGATCGTCGCTGGGCCACCTAACTTTCGGCCGAGTTTCGTCCGCTGCACTCGACCGCCTGCAATACAAGGACCGCACGCGTCTCGCGGTGGCCCTTCTTTATTAAGACGGAACACGCGCGCCCCCTTATGGAGAAAAATCTCCGACGCGGTATTTAGGGCCTGGGCCGATCACTCCATCTACGTACCTTACCTTTTTCTATGTATTCTCAGACTGTCACCGCTGCCCACTCTCGCGTGGCCGGGAAACACATGGACGTTTCCCCGCGACAAGAAAAAAAAAAAACGTCTCAACGGGGTCCGAGAAAGCCCTGGGCCCCCTTGTAAAACGTGGGCGCTGGCGAGCGCCTACCATTGCATCATATCGTGCCCCGTGTCGCACCGTGTCTCGGCGCGGCATGCCCTCAGAGATCAATTTGCCGACTGTGGAACTACCTGGGCCGGTCGTATTGCATCGCCAGGGGAGTAATGATGACGGTGTCAGAGATGTTGTGGCGCCGAGATGCTACGAGAGATATAGAGAGGGAGATAGAGAGATATGCGGCATTGTCATGAACTCAATTTTGGTCTCGAGTGCGTTTACGAGCAAGATCCCCATTTAGCAACGGCTCTGCCGTTGCACAGGCAGACCATTGGTCAATGCATGTGGCCGAAGCCCCAGCGCATGCGACGCCGCCACCCGCATGTCTGCACTTCAGGTCCCAACTCTACGGGTCAGTGCTACAGTTCCTATTTGCTCCTCCTCGTTCCTGTGTGACGCCTCCAGCTGCAGGTAGGCAGGCCTCGCGGCCCGGGGAGGGCAAGCCGGGACGGGGTGGCTTGCTTCGTTCGTCACACAGCATGCCCACGGAGTCACACCAGCCAGGGGAGGAGGTGGCACGTCAATGAGGGACGTCATCGACCGTTGAGATTTCAGAGTCAGGAACGAGGATTTCCAGATCCAGGCTGTAACGGCGTCAGGGACGTGGGGTCGGCATGATTTCGTCACCTCGCAACACTTGAGGGCATCAAGTCAAAGCCGGACAACCGCATAGCGTTGACATGTTAGTTTCGCCCCGGCACATAGGTATCGAGGCTCGTCATCGTGATGCCATAACGGTCTTCTAGAAACGGCAGCGAGGAATGCGAATATGCACTGCCGGCAGTCAACATGGGGCCTTGGGCGGCAAAGCCAGGGGGCTGGAAGTGTTCGAGGCTGGGCGAGGGTCCAGATTGTTTGGTTTGGACGTCCTGCAGGAAAAAGCCACTCCGCTTGCCCGGCCGGATAGAGGGGTGGGGTGTTGGGGGTACAATCCAAAGCTGAGACGAAAGCCCCCTCTCATGCAGGCAGGGCAAGGAATGTACATGCAAGATAATGCAGACCCTCACTTCCTCTTGAATGGCCAGTACATGGGGCGGCGCTGCAATTCCTCTTTGAGCGCCCAAGGTCCGCAGCGCAAATTCCGTCTGCTATAGTACAGTGCACGCATCTCAGGCAGTATTGAATTCTCGCCAACCACGTGCATCAGTAAATTTCCGTCCACGGTTTTGAGAAGTCACAATTGACTTTTGACTGGGGTGTGGATGGGTGGCAGCGGGTCGCAAAGGGAGAAACAGCGGGGACAAGAGACTATGGATAACATGGGTTGAGGTTCAATATAGGTGGGGGTGACAAGGTTGAGTGAGAGGGCAAGGAAGGTCACTATTGAGAACTATTGCGGTAAAATTGACAGAATTGCGGGTGCGACAGGAAATCACAGTTGCGAGAGAGAGCCAAGTACAATGACAATAAGTGAATATCATTCAGGTCATTCCTAGCCGTAGCTAAGATGGGTATTTGTCTAACTCGCGGCCACACGCGTGTTGTACATAGATGTTTTGGCACCACTGCGGATCCATTCGTGAATCACACAATTTTGGCTTCCGTTCCTTTTGGATCCCCCAGCCCTTCCCTGACAGTTTCTTCCACCCTTTGAAACGTCTTGTCCCGCCTGTGTCAGATAGGAAAACAGAAAGGAAAGGGAGGAAAACATGAGGAAATAGGGAAGTAAAGTCCACCGTCCCAGGCTGTTGTGGAGCTTTTCGGGTTTCATTCTTTGAAAGAAATAAAATAAATAAACAACTCCTTTGAATGCCACCGACTGCAATTAAATGAAACCCAACAGGGGACTATTTTACACTTTGAAAAGAGAAATCGGCATGGCGCCTGGACAACCAGTGAAGACAGGTAGACAGCGAGGTCGAAAGAAATAGTAGTAAAGAGCCAAGGCTATTGCTTGTGCGTGTAAGAACTTTTCTATGAAGGAGGGTCGAGAAGGGTATCAAAAGAAAGAAAATGGCAGATGATGCGGTGAGTATTTTCAAAGACTGATGCAGTGCGGCCGTGGTGGTCATGAGTGAAATGGCCGTGAAGGTCATAAAGACGGTGTGTATGATAAACCATATAGAGATTTCCCCGTAAGAGGCGAATTAAAAGCGGAGTAGGGTAGTCCTTCACTCCTTGTTTTGGTGTTGAAAGTTTAAGGCTTGAAGACGGCATTGGTGAGAAACAAGGCGCCGCCGGTCACCGGCTCCCTGGTTTCCGTGGTCGTCGGCGTCGCAGTGCGGGGTGTGGAGTTTGGCGAAGACGATTTGCTCGTGGTCGTTCCCATGACGGTGTCGACACTAGAGCTTGAGGAGGACGTCGTGGGAGTCCCCTGCAGCTTCTCATGGCTATGTTGGCGATGAATTTGTTTGCGCTCCTCGTCGGTCATGTTGGGGTTGAGCTCAGGCAAATCGGGCACGCAGGTGTCCTTTGCCCTTAGAGCAGCAGCATCATCGGCGGCTTTGCTCATTCGGTCCATTTGAGATTCGACGTCAGCAAGCAAGGCCGCAACCTCATCTCCAGCGTAGATTCGGATGGACTCGACATCAGCACGCCTAATGCCAGAGATAGGATGTTCGGTGTTGTCCTTTCCCTTGACCTCAGTTTGCTTCTCTCCGGCTTGGTTGATACCGAGGCCGACAGGGACAGCATTCTCGACCACAGGCTGCTCGATAATGGTCGACGGCACCTGAGCAACGACGCGTTGGGGTGAGGGAGAGGACGACTCGATGCGAGGGGTGAATGAGGTCTTGACAGGGGAGCGTGGGGGGGTGGAGAGGTTAGCTGGCGCCGATGGGGGAGCAGCGCCGACACCCAAGGCAAGCTGGAGGCTTTCGCTGACTCCAACAGCCCCGGAGACGGGAAGGGTCACGGCAGCAGCAACATGTTCCAGGAGCTTCTGCCGGATTCGAGTACGGCGATTCTCAGCCTGCTCGAGCTTGTTGACCCAGTCGTCGATGGAGGAGTCGAGTTCAGCGAGAGCCTCCTCCTGCTTAAGCATAGAGTCGTGGCTGAATTTGGCCATACGAGGAGACCTCAGATACTGGCAGATGCGAGAGTGCAGGTTCCGACGCCCAGCCCTCAGTGAATGATACGTACGGCGCAAGTATTCCGTGCGCTCATCTAAGTTTCTTAGTTCCTGTGAATACATGATTAGCGCCGTCTTGAAGCACCGATGGAATGTGGATGAGACTTACCCTGGAGAGACTGTCCACATCTTCCTTCCTCATCACCTCAAACCTGGCAGCCTGTTGCATGGCCTGCTTGTGAAGGGCAGCCCTCTCGGCCTGCTCGAGCATCTGTGCCGCGTCGGTGACCTTCCAGCCCTTGGGTAGGGTCTCGAAGGCACGACGTTCAGCGCTCTTGCTCGTCTTGGACGCCGACCTCTTTAGTCCCTCGCTCCTCTTCCTGGGGCGTCCACGGTCCATTATGCTCGTGGCAAAACTAGCGCTCTCTGACACATTCCTCCGATGAGAGAAGCTAGAGGCGGATCTTGGCTCCACTGCGGACCTCGGTGTAGCCATGTTCTGTGCAAACTCGGTGCCTTGGTCTTTGGGTGTTTCGTAGCCGGCCGTGTTCACTTCTCCTTTCCAAGGCTTTGGGGAAGCTCGGGCCTCAGTAGTGCCGGAGACTGGCGTTGGCAGGCTGGAGTTGGAGAAGGTCGAAGAAGGCGCCGAGGACATGGGTGTGTTAGCCGTAAGAGAGGCCGAGTGTGGCGTATAGGGAGACCTCGTTCGCGGAGACTCGTCTGTCCGTGCAGGTCGGATGCCGGACTCGGCGCTTCCTGTGCTGCCCGACCGGAGACGGTTCAGTGAGAGCTGCCTTGTGAGCTTAGGGAGCGAGGAGGTCTGGACAGGAATGACGAGAGGCGGAAGGTTCTTGGGCGACTGAGGCTGTGGGATGGCCGTGGTTGATATATCGGAACCGGAATCCTCTAGAGGGGACAGGTGGGTTTCGTTTCTGTACGCGAGATGATGCGCCTTCCAACCATTACCAGGGGCACTGATAGACCGCTCGTGGCAGGCTGGGCGGCCGGGTATCGTTGCTGGAAAGAGGTCAGCCCTGTCTCCACCGTCCGGAGAGAGTAATAGTTTGGTAGACTTACGAGAGTCCATGGCGGCCTCGTGAACAGTAGTCATAGGGCCCAACTCGGGTACGCTGACTTTTCGGCGGCGGATGAGGTTGTGCTCCTTGATCCTCAGGCGCAGGCCGCCCGCACAAGGTTTGTCTGCCTTGTCACTGTTCTGTGCCATGGCCAAGGCGAAGGCTTGCTCTGGGTCCAGCCCCTTACCCTGAGGGCCAGCGGCCTGCTTCTCCCTGGGAAAGAGCTGGTACTTCCTCGTCTCAGTCTGGGACATCATCCTCCAAACCCAAGGCTTCGAGACCTGCTGCTCTACCTGTTGGGACACGGCGGTGGTGAGCTTCAAGGTTGGTCCAGCCACACGTCTAAGATGAAGCGGAGGTGGGAGGGGGTGGGAGAGAGTTCATGTAGGAGGACACAAGTGTGTCTTTGGTCACGGAGGGGAACGAGATGTTTCAATATATGGAAGCGCACTTACCTCTTCCACGACGGGTAGAGGTGAGACGGACCTTGCTATATAGCTTCCAATGCTCAGGCGATCGACGTCTGCATCTGACATGCAGCTGGCTATGTGAGCCATGCCTGAGCAAGGACCTCTCGAGTCGAGAACGGGGGACCCGTAAATTGGGACTAGTGGCGATCCAGATTCTGATGCAGTGGCTGCCCAGGAGTTCCGCGACACGGATAGTCCCCTGCTCGAGGACTGTAGTAGACCCTGGGCGGAGTGAGCCGGCCGGTAGCAGGAGTAGTACGGAAAGGCGAGACAAGTGCCCGCTGAAGCAACAGAGGGAGAGGGAGAGGAGGTAAAGACTGTCCAATACAGAGAGGCTCAGAGATGCATGGATCCCCCCGCGGTAGACCCCAAACAGTAGGAACAGGGTGAGCTTGGTTAATTGTCGGGTTCTGCTGTGTATAACTGGGGACAGGACGGGCGCGTAAAGGGAAGCAGAAACATCCAAAGGAAATGAAATAGTCCCTAGACAGACATGCGCGGCCCACAACAAGTCTGCCGGGCTGTCATGTCCTTATCTTCTTTTTTGAGCTGTACCAGAAGACAGACAAAGCGGGTCCTTCGTGCGCCCCTCTCGTTGACGAGCAGGGCCTTATAATGACCGTCCGACAGATTGCAACGGTTGGCAGGGGACCGGAGCAGCCACACTAGGCTCTTCCAGATCCTGATGAAGAAGAAGAAAAAAAAATGCAGTGGCCAGGAAGATGAGCAGCGATCCTTCGCTGGAAAAAAAATACGTAGGTAGTAATGGTGAGAAACGAGTACGCGGAGTACTGTGCTGTACTGTGGGCTGTGGGAGGTCTGGGCTGGGCCCGCATGCGTCTCCGTCGTATCCATCGTCCCCATTGTCCCCGGTCGGAGAGAAACTCTGCAGTGCCTAAATTAACAGCGCAGGGGCAGAGTCCTGAGACGTGCAATAGATGCAGTTCCCACGAGGATGGCATTGGCTTGCCCATGCCAGCCCATGATGCGCCCGGCACGAGCAGCTCACGCGGATGTGCGGCCGGCTGGTCATGTACTGCTTCTTGTTTCCCAACACCCCGTCTCCGGCCATCCAGGGGACGGAGGTGATAGCAGAATGGGGGTTAGCGAGGCAGACGGGCTACGATGATGGCAACCCCCCCCCCCGCCATGTAGTCAAGTCGGTTACCTAGGTCATAGTCGACTGGTCACTGTGGTGGTGTAGTAGGACCCCGACCCAGGAATCACACCAAGGGAGGCAGGAATCAAGCAGCAAAGGTACACGGCAGTCCATCCTGACGTCCTGGATACGATTGGGACCGGACGGGGGAAACGGGGGTGGTGGTCTTGGTCGAGAGAGCATGGGCATGTCCAGCGTGCATGGCAGACGTGAGTGAGTCGTTTGTCGCTCGTCGAGAGCAAAGTGACAAGGTGAAACCGCTTCCCTGCACGTTGACGGAGGTGTTCCACGCCACGGCCGCTTGGAGACAAGACCCCACCAAATTGGCAGGGATCGCCTTCCAAACTGGGATGCTTGTCAATAACGTGCGTCCCCCTGTCATCTCCATAACGATAATCCAAAGTGGCCTGGGACCATGTACCTTCGTACCGACAAGCTTCCTTCCCTCCTCAACCCCTCCTGGCCACCCCTACCTGCCCTCGACTAACCGATTCATCAGCAAGCCAATCCATCTTGCTATCACCAGCGTATCCTCCCAGTGCCGATGTTCGTCAATTATTTCCTCCAGCCCAGTGCGGTCCAGGCCCAGCCCCCAAGTCCAAGGCCAATCTCCAAACCGGCAATGCACAATGCCCATTTACACACTACCCGCGAGGGTGTGTGGGTGTGTGGGAAGCGCACGTGTGAGTGTGTGAAATGCTATCCGAAATCATGAGACGACGACCGAGACGATCAGCTCTCTGCCGGCTCGATCACAACAGCTGCGACGTCCGTTGACGTCCATTGACGCCCGGCCACTGGGCCTCGGGCCCTGCGTCCAGAGCGATGACAGTGACGACTTTTGCAGTAGCTTGGGGTGACGAGCTAGGACGAACTTGCATGGCCGTCTCCGCAGCCAGATGGATACCATGCACAAGTCAGGTGCGGCAGCAGCAGCAGACGGAGACGGAGACAGGCACAAAGCACGAGCAGGGCACACACACAGTATGGGCCGGTGCATGCGTGCAGCAGCAGCAGCAGCAACAGCAGCCCATCGCAGCGCGTGTGCATCTAGTAGTCTGTCTGCGACATGTCAACCTGGGGGGGAGCCCACAGAAAACCTGCACCTGCACCGCAACTGCACGCACCTATGCACCTGCATACTACATACGCAGAGTAAATACCCGCACCAGCTCCCCACTCCTCAGCCCGCAGCGACTCAGTGTCTCCAGCAGCATGACACCGGGTAGGAGGGCCCGTGCCAGGACGGCGCGCCTCGACAGGAGGCTCAAAGTGTCGGACGGAGAACGGAGAAGTGGGCCGGCTCCAGTAATCTCTTGTCAAGGTCCAGGTGCAGCACCACTCAGAGGCCCACATCCGTCGTCTACCCGGCCGGCCGCCCTTGCTGCCCGTGCCTCTGCTCTGCTCGCCCTCCAGCGCCTTGAATCAGGGCCCCCTTACTCGCTACCTGTTAAGCTTTCAGATGACATCTTTGGCCCTGGCCTGTCTCGAAGCTCCTCCGGCGTTTATTAGGGGGAATAAAATAAAAAGTTATGCTTCTTCTTCCCGCTGCGGAGACCTAGGGGACCAGCTGCCACCTGTCTCTCGGAGGCTCCACACAAGCACCCAAGCACCACACCACCACACCACTACGGATTATCAACACCACCACCACCACCCAACACATAAGGGTCCAAACCCAAAACTATACTCTGCACCTCCTATTCACATTCATCCTTCCTGGAGTAGCCAGAGAACCTAAGCAAAATCCTATCGGGCTTTTTCAAGTAGTGATTCAACGCATTCTTTTCGATCTGTCACCCGCATATCCACGCTCTCTCACGCACCCACGCAAACCTTTGCACCTCCCCCCGTGGTCTATTTTCCTTTTCTTTCCCACTTATCAGCTCTTCGATGGGATCGTATAGTCTCCACTGAAACACAGTCATTATTATGCATTACGATGTTTCGGCAGGCCCGGTGGTGAAGCCGGCGTGACGGTGACTACCGTCGCACAGACAGGCGACTTCAGTCGATACGGGGTGACCGACCAATCGCAGTGCAGCAGCCTGGCAGCTGCCTCGTCAACAGAGAGGAGATTGGTATTTGGGGTGGGGGTGGGGGTTGCAAGGCACCAGGGCTAACGAGTTCTAGCAAAGACATTCATTCCAGAAGATCTCCGGTGGTCACTGGGTTACCAGTCAAGCGACATAGCACATTTTAGTGAATCCTAAACTTGCCTGAGTATCTCGTCATGGACGTGTCACGGCTTCTCGTCTTCGGTCCCCTGTCCTCCTTGGCACCGGGGCGATGAAAGTTCTTCCAAGAGTCTTATTAACCGTGCCAGCTTCACATTGATACCGGAGAGCAGGTGTTGCCGAATGCATCAGGAAGGCCTCGTTTCGCTAGGTCCTGCCCGTGAGGACTTGACGAGTCTGCTTCTGTCTCTCGAGGCGGCGGCCCCCGCCCTGGAAAGAGGCGAAAGAGTTTGGCAATTTGTCAATCATTCCGGCACAGACACTGTGAAGGACTTCCGCAGGGATATCAACAGGGCAGCAGCATAATGATCGGTCCCATGGTTCAGGTATGTGGCAAGGCTTCCTCCCCCTCTCTTGAGCATGGGACTTGGTGCAAACCTGTCGTCTCGTCGGCGATGCCATACATGTCGAGTTTGGCCCCCGAAGATTCTTGGTCGCCACCAGGTGTTGGACAGACATGTTGTAGCAGGTTGAGTAGAATGAAATTTTCCGGTCTTACGTCGGGGAGGCAGGGAATTCTGTTTTCTGCTTCCAAGGGTTGCTAGGCAAAGCGTCGTAGAATATGGTACGCTACGTATGTATTAAGGAGGCGAACGACAGCCTCAGCAGAGTCATTCAAGCACAGGAAAATCCCGGTGCAGCTGCCAAACGTCAGGCCGGCCAGGCAGCCAGGCAGGCTAAAGCGGCTGGACAAGCGGATGGACGAACTGAACAGGGATGGCGTGTCTGGGGATGCTAGGTTTCGTCCAGCGGCGGCTTACGGCCCAGGCGAACAGGCTCACGGGTGCCAATCTTCGGCACGACCGCCGCCTCCCGAAAGAGCTCAGAACACTCACTGCCTTGCTTCAGGGTCCTGGCAGGGGACCACTGTTCCATGATCCGGATCGAGTGCCAATGACCTTGTAGATCCTCGGAAGAATCTTGGTAGAGGCTACCACCTCTTATTACGGTGCTCGTGCGGGTTGGGGACAGCGTTCGTACGTTGATGGCGATATTGCGAGTCAAGCAGCGCCGTCGATGGCAGTCTCTGGCTTTTGGCCTTTGCCCTTTTTCCTCCCTGTCACCGAGCGAGCCGCCTCTGCATGATGACTGCGTGGCGACTAACCTGTCAGGCTGCCAGGCTGCTGGGGAGGATCTGTGCGCTCATGTATGAGGCAGTCTACTTCCGCTTTGGCAGTTTGGTTACCGCATGGCCGCTCCACAGCAAGGAGGCATCAGCTTCACCTCCGAGATGCGCAAGCAGCAGCCCTCTCGGATGACCGGGAAGCTGAGGTGCAACGGGGGCTAGCCAAGGCTGGCCGGTACGGCCGTCTCTCGGCTCGTCATGATGTGCTGTGTAGGCTGTTCGAGATTGATGCGAGGCGAAAGCTTTCAACCCAGCGACACGGCGCCTCGTGCAGACGCCAAGATGCAGATTCCAAGTTGCCAGATGCGGTTCAGCGCAGGTTGGCCGGGGCATTCTGACGAGCAGTGGGTCCGATCTTAGACATTGAGGGCGCCGGGTAAAATCGAAGCTGGGGGCTGGGGGGGTTTCAGCGGCGCTTCTGCCAGATTGATGACGGCAAGAGTGTTGGGCTGTGTGGTGGAAGTTCTTGGGTCCACGTTGTTTCGAGGTTGTTGATCTGCTCGATTGAGGCTGAAAAATGAACTACGCCAGGACCAGAAAAAAAAGGAATGACGAGCGAAACTCTGGGACTGTACGACGTCGAGGAAAAACAACCCGAGATCGGCAGGATTAAGTTAGCACTGCAACGCGATTGCGCTACGGGCGACTAACAGAAGAGCCGAAGAACCTCATAAGCTTGGAGAGTAGCAGCACACTGTAGCAGTTCCGTCGTCCCATAGAATGCACCTCTTCGGCACAGCTGCCGACACGCCAGAACATCAATTGGCGACTGCCACTAGGTTTATTATTGTGGTCGACACTGGTACATGCAGTACAGGCGTGTGTAGAATCCCGCCAGGGGAAATGGGTGCATCAACCACAGCAATTGCGGGGAGAGGTGATCACCAGGCACACCATCCTCCGCACATTGGCGCCCACTCCCACGGGAGCAGAGCAACTCATCACCAGCATTTCGATCGCGTCGGGAGTGATAATGCAGGTCTGGCAGCACCCACGTCCGATCCCAACGCAGAAGAAAGGGATTTGGATCTCACCGCCATCAGGAGCAGCAGGGCAGCAGGGCAGCAGGGCCAGCCACACGCACACACAAACCAGGAGGTTGAACGATGAGGTTGGTCGCACGACCCCGTCGCCATTCCGAATACGCGGTATCGAGCCGCAGCTAGGTCGCCATCGCCTGCCATCGCCTGCCATCGCTACCGCACTTTGCGCACGCCGGCACGGCCTGTGAGGGGCGGACGGTAACATCGGTTGCCCCTCCACCACATTCGTCCTGTCCCTGCCATCACAGTGCAGCGCAGGAGGGCAGCCCAGCCCAGCGCAATGCAGCGCAGTGCACTGCTGATCTTGCTGTCGCCGTCGCATTTCGTCCCATCCTCCGCAACCGACTGTCCCCCACACTCACACGCCCAACCCCCGCCCAACCCCAAACCCAGCCCTTCACCTTCACCCTTCCCTCCCGCCATCGCCATCCCATCAGCTGGTCAAGAAGAGTTCTTTGGTCCCCTCGCCCGGCAATTAACTCGGTGCCCGGGTGCCCTGTGCGTGGCCCGTCACCCACGAGCCCATTCACCGTGTGCTCCTGCGGCCAGGCAAACTCACACGGCAAGCATATATCGCAGCTTATTATGCCTCGACCCCGGCCGTGGGCCACGGCAACTCGACGTCTGGTCTCCGCTAGCCCTCAATTGCGGCATATACTCTTGTCAAGCTTCTGCCATCGACTGCGGCAGACTTTTGAAACCGAATATCTGAGAGGCTGTTGCTCAAAATCTGATGGTTCAATGTTTCAAGCCCTCAGATGTGCCCGACTTGGGCCCGGCGCTGCCTTGTGCGGAGCTCACTTTAGAAAGCACACGCTAACGAACAAGACACAGATCTCCAGGGATCAGACTGTTAGACCCGGCTCAGAATCACGCCGCAAGAACCCAGAGCCCTTGGAATCGGTACCCTGATTTTGTGAGTATTAGCGGTTCACGGCAGACTAGTGGTGCCTGAGCGGTGGGCCACCCTCTTAGCAGTTGGCAGGCTTATTATCAGATGAGGGTGTAGTGATGGTCAGAGGCATATCGATAAGCCCCTCACCAGCTTGTGCCCGTGCAGTAATAACGTGCTCTCTTACACCCTTACGACAGGTGTTATACTATAGACAGGGGTATAACATAGCTATATCAGAAGTATAGCTTAAACTGACGACTACAGGGACTGGAGGTAAACGTATCTCAGTTCCCTTGGCTCCTCATCCAAATGGCGAAACAGATGCACTCGCTGATTGATAGATACCCACAAGAGAAACAGACCTTGGATGGTGGTTATCGGATGAAACGCCCGTGTGCACATGCTGTTCGCCGCTGTCTCTCAACGGAGGTGGGGCCTTATTGCTGGGATATCTGACAGCTGGCTCAGACACGCACGGAAGCACCTTGCTTGTCACCAACTCCAAGAGCAGTTGATTTTCCAGAACCAAAAGTCGAGCTCGTTGTTGAGCGACTTACCAGCCGCCCATGCGGGCGGCGCGCACAGTCGGAAACCGGTACGGCAGTAACTCTGGTTTGTTACGACGCACCTAGGATGTAACTCCAGTGCCTCATCCAGTCATTCGGCACCGCTGCGCTGATCAGATTGCCTAGCAGAGCGGGACGGCTGCAGTGTCTCGGCAGCATCAACGCCGTCTTTTGGGGAGATTGAAAGAAGTAGAAAAATAAAAGAAATGCCGACCAGGCTGTGACCCTACTGGACAATCACCTCTGTCTCATCTTCGGCCGGCCGCAGAATCAATAAAGTTAGACTTGGTACAGAAATATTGCTTCCACCAAGATAACACCGAAGGGGGTCAAATCGGCGCCATCCCCGGCCGTGCCAGACCTGCACCGCCAATAAGCCCTCATACGCCGGAGCCGATTGTCTCGGAATGGCCGGGATGCACCTCGTCAGTATTACGCCCACCGATCAGTCAGCGGCGCGAGACAGGCGCACAGCACAAGTCTATTTACTTGAATCCCAACGACGTTCTGCCCCCAGGGGTAATACAGGCTGCGCGATCCCACCCGTCTGGCACCGGTTGATCGGTGAATGAGCTGCCTTTGGGAAGGGGGGGGGGGAGGCAGCTGAGACATACAGCTGTCTCCCGTGTTGCTCACCCACCCACCCTAACCACCATCATCACCCCCCGGCCCAAAAGAGCGGCGGGAGGAGCCCTTCCTTCGTTTCCCCACGATGTTCCACGTCATGTCGGACAAAAAGACTGGTCCAGACTTGTCATCGCATTTGCATCGTAGTGCGCTACACTAGGTTATCAGCAGGCTGCTTGGTTCCAGCCTTTTGACGTCGAGAGCCGAGCTCCCACCAGCCGGAGCGTCGTTTCTGATAGAAGGCGGCCTAGCCCAGGCACACACCAAGAATAAGGTTTCGGTTGAGTAGGCGAGACCCGCAGCTTATCGATTCTTGGGACCCCTCCGAACCCAATGTTCGACCTCGTGGGCCGCCAGAGAAGCCATGAGTCTAGTTTTGGGGGCGCAAACCTGCACGCCCGAAGTATTTATCTTTATTTTTATTCATTATTTATTTGCCCTTTTAGCGCTGTTGCTCCTGTAAGCAATTTTGAACCCGTCGTCCGAACAAAGGAATGGAATCCAGGCTAGAACAAGAATCCTCCGCGCTGGGCCCAGCTCCGACAGCTCGGCGCCAATCTCCGGCACGGCGCAGGCTAGCCCAGCAGCTTGGGATTTGTCCTCTTTCTTGGACGGCCACTCTTGCTCTCCTAGGCAAGGTGCGGGGCGAGGAAGAGCAGTTGTTTCAGCGCCTCTGCCTGGCCATTTCATGCTCTTGTTTCCCATCATCCCGCCCCCAATGCCTCGTGTCTATCGTGCACAGCGGGACGCATGTTGAGCCGTTGAAGGCGCCTAGGATTCCCTGAGCAGACGCTCCTTGCCAATCATCGACTGGCATCAGTGCACCCGCATCCGGGAGACCGTGTGCTACGACTTCAGATTGAAGTTGCATGGGCCATGACAGCCACCGAGGTGTGCATGGCTTACGAGGTGAGCGCACCTCAGTACTACTTGAATCACGCAAGACAGGTCAAAGATATCCTGAACTGGAAGCATGGCCATGAGCCACACCGCGCCTCACCTGCATCCACCTGCGCACTGAAAATTCGCAGTCTGCAACAAAACCCTGCCACCGAACCGCACTGCCATGGGTTTTGTTCCTCTTCCACCCCTTCCCACCCCTCCATCCCTCCTTGCCCGTGCTTACAGGGGTTAAGGACCCTGCAGCCTGAATGCTGTCGCCAGGGAGCACCCCATAGGCTGAGCAAGTCGGACGTTTTCCCCTCCTGTCCAACACGATAAGGGCTCACCTGCAAGATCCAGGAGCATACGTCTTGGGGGATGCGGACGAGTCGAGCACCTCTACACCAAGGCAAGGAGTCCCCAGTGATGGAGGGATCTACGCAGCTCCAACCCCTGCCGAAGATCTTAGACCCCTGCCGGTCTGGCTGGTCGGAATAGAGTTTGCCTGGGGTCCCTAGACCTCCCCAGTGCCGTGTGGTTTTGGCTTTGACACAGGATCGTGGAGACTGCCCGTCAGCGTCAAACCGACCCTTGACCTGGGGGCCTTTCTACCTCTAACGCCCTGCACGCTCCAAACAGCCTGCTCTACATGCAGGCATCCCTCGCGTGCCCTGCAAGCCCCCAGTCTCCAACATCTGGAACAGAGCTAGCAAGCGTGGAAAATATCCCGAGGGAACCACGAGGGGTAGCTTGCAGAGCTCCTCCTCTGGTGTAGAGGGCTGGCCCCTCTCTCAGAGCTCACCTGGGCAACTGGGGAGCTCCACCCTCCCCCATGTGCGATTGACTAAATGGCGTTCCATTTTAGCGCCCTGCAGACACGGAGACAACCACGTTTCAACGGACAAAGTCAAGCCCTGGCTGGTAGAAGAATTATCCTACATGG
Organism: Diaporthe longicolla; assembly: GCA_000800745.1. Classification (NCBI taxonomy): domain Eukaryota; kingdom Fungi; phylum Ascomycota; class Sordariomycetes; order Diaporthales; family Diaporthaceae; genus Diaporthe; species Diaporthe longicolla. The sequence goes on along the minus strand of JUJX01000158.1, from coordinate 90,303 downwards.
GTGCCGGGGCACTAACTCGGTCAGTCGGAGGCAGGGCGGCCTGGCTTCCGCCGCGCGGGTCGGTCTGCGCCAACGTGGTCTTGGTGCTGCAGTGATATTATGGTGATTCTCATCGCAACCGGGTCCTGCAGATCACAACCGGTGTCTCCCCTCCCCTCCCTCAGTCCTAGCACAGGTGACCACTCACTACGAGTCGTGATAGTGGCTTGGGTGGGTGTCCACGCTCAGTATTTTCCATCAAAGCGCCCCTAGCGAGCACTGCGAGCCGCAACCGAAGGCTGTGCCCAGGAGATTTCTACCGCCCTACACTGTGTATGTTCGTGCCAGGCCCCGTCGTCACCGTCGTTGTTGCAGTGGGGTCGACAGATCGCACCCGGTGCCTGGGCCGGCCAGAAAAGCTTGACGCCCAAGCCAAGGCCCAAGACTCCTAGATGCCAAGGGTCCTGCGACAACCTGTTATAGGGGTCGAAGTGCAATCTGCTCGCCCCTAAAATGATGAGAATCTTGGACCACATGCATGCCTTCTAGAAGCTGTCATCGCTCAGACGGTAATATAAAACCAAGAGACAAATACGACGGTCAGAATGATCTTCGGTTCTCTGGGAGGAACACTCGGCCTATGCTTTCGAGTCAGTGATGTGCAAACCCGTTGCATTGCGTGGCAGTGACAGTGCTGGGCTGGGTTAGCCCACTAGCACCTTGAGCTTGACGCGGATGAGTTCGATTAGCTAGAGCACAGACCGTCCGTAGGAAGGGCCCTCAGCGATGTGGAAATTTGCTGGACGATCGGGAAAATGATCCTCTTGGTTTCTGTAGTAGGTCGAGACTTCCGACTATAGACCGGGTCTGGTGATATGTCCTCCGGTGTGCGAGTCAAACGCCGCGAACTGTCGACAAATACTCGCTCTATCTGCTCAGTATGTGCACTCTTGGACCACAGTGCAGCCGTTGGTGAAACTCACTGCATGACAGGGGAAAGGATCGACTATGTTCATTCATCTCATACTAGGCGGGGTAAGCTCGTGCCTCTGGTTGTCTGATATCTTCGTCAGCCAAGTCGACTAACTAAGGGCCTGCTTGCACACAAGTATCGAATTCTTGGTGGCAGCCGAGAAATCCATCAAACTCGAGTCGACAATACAAACACTGTTTTATGCCGCACCGCAAATAAGCTTCTTGCCGGCGTCCGCGACAGTGGCCTGCGGCCTGTCGACATTGCTTCTCGCGGTGTGGTTCCAACGGAGGCGAAGTGCACGTTTGGGGGACGTGGCTCATGCAGGCATGGAGACCTCTCATGAGGAACGAGCATCCAGTCCGCAGGTGATCCATCACCGTGGGTGTCTAGGTGCCCAGGGGTTGCTGCAGCATGGTGTCTGCCCGGCACGAAGCCCGTGGTTGCCGCAATCATGTCAAACGATGCCGTGATAGAAACCGCACGTCCTTCGGACAGACGCCACAATGCAAGGCACCCGGCCCCAAGGTCGACTGCTCTGGGACGAAGCGGGGCAAAAATAGCATACGATGGCATCCGAGCGCTCATTTCCAGTCGGTCACTTGATCCAGCCCCCGGAACGCAGAGATAAGCAATGCGGGCTGTGGTAGATCGTGACAGACATTGACGACTTGAGATGAGGGACTGAATGCAATGCCATATGTGAGCTTTGAGGACGTCTGATCCAGGCACTAGTCGTCCTGGCTGCCAGTGGTTGCTGGGGAGGCCCTGCAGGCATGTCATCTCAAACCACCAGTCGGCATGAAGTTTCGTGTTGCAAGCATGGGGGTGGTTTCCCTCCCTCTTCCTTCTCTCTCTCCTGCTGTCAAGTCAGCAGCTGGATCGGGCGGTTTTCATCCCAAGTGCATCATCCCCTAGTCTGCCCCTCCCATTGGAACGGCTTGGCAGCTCACATCACCTCGAAACAAAATCTTCGGCCTGGCCGATTCCATCCCGCCATGCTTCCAGGAAGGACGGCTGTTTCAATGCTCCCTAGAAGAAGAAAAAAGCGTGACGAAGACGGGACGCTGCAGGCACCGACCTCTCGTGTTAGTGAGGAACGGGAGTTAGTCGAAACATGTTTCGGCACACGCCGGCTCGGACTCATTGTTTGCTTGATTTCTCTCGATAGCATTGCAATCACATCACGACTCGGACGCAAAGCAATATGGGTGCGACAGGTCACCATGGATCAATGCAAAATGGGCTGTTGACGGTGAGGCTCAAGGCCTTGTGGAGAGCAGACAAGACTCCATAGCAAAATGGATCCAATGCTTGAAGCATGGGTCTTGCGAGGAAGGGTTACGTAAGCAAGAAAAAAGTGGACAGCGGGTAGGGTCGCTGCTCTCGCCCTGCTGAAGCCGGCGATAGCCTTGCTGCTGGGCCAACAGAGGCGACAAGCGTCGTCGTGCCACAATCGCCGCCTGTGTAAAACATCCTCTATGCTGCTGCGGGCAACCTCTCTGTTCCAGGGAGTGAAGACCAGCCCTCGAATCTCCTCAGCCGCCTCACGTCGTGCTTGCCGTCCTGCCCAGGCTGCATTCTGTCTGCCCGTGATCGCCAGAGCCTCAGTCCAGGTCCGCTTCTTCTACAAGCCCAACATGGCTGTCAGGGACCCCAGTACCGTCTCCAACTACGATGCTTGGCGGACAAAGCACACCACGGCCAACCTCAAACTCGACTTTAAGGAGAAAGTCCTGCGCGGGGTGGTCACGCTCGAGCTCGAGTCGCAGACGGACAAGGGTTCCAGGGAGATCATCCTTGACTCCAGCTATCTCTCGGTATCCTCCATCAAGGTCAACTCAAATGAGTCTGAGTGGCAGGTCAAGGACCGGGCGGAGCCGCTGGGCTCGCCGGTCCACATCTCCGTGCCTGCTGGCGCGGCCAAGTCGGAGGTGGTCAAGGTCGACATCGAGCTGGCCACGACAGACAAGTGCACCGCGCTGCAGTGGTTGACGGCCGCGCAAACCTCAAACAATAAGGCCCCCTTCATGTTCTCGCAATGCCAGGCCATCCATGCGCGCTCTCTGTTCCCATGCCAGGACACTCCTGACGTGAAGTCCACCTACTCGTTCAGCATCACCTCGCCCCATGTGGTCGTGGCCAGCGGCGTCGCCTCTGGTGAGCCCGAGACCCAGAGCGGCGGTGACAAGCTGTACTCCTTTGAGCAGAAGGTTCCCATTCCTTCATACCTGTTCGCCCTGGCCTCGGGAGACATTGCCGCGGCTTCGATTGGTCCTCGGTCCTTGGTGGCCACCAGCCCTGACAAGCTGGACGGCGCCAAATGGGAGTTTGAGCATGACATGGAGACCTTCATGGAGGCAGCCGAGAAACTCGTGTTCCCATATCAATGGGGCCAGTACAACGTGCTGGTCCTGCCGCCGTCGTTCCCATACGGAGGCATGGAGAACCCCATTTACACCTTCGCTACTCCTACCGTCGTTTCCGGCGACCGCCAAAATGTCGATGTCATTGCTCACGAGCTCTCGCACAGCTGGAGCGGAAACTTGGTGACAAGCTGTAGTTGGGAACACTTGTGGGTCTCTCTTGAAATTTGCACCAGTTATGTTACTGACGCTGTCAAGCTGGCTGAACGAAGGTTGGACAATGTACTTGGAGCGCCGCATCAACGCGTCAATCCACGGTCCCGCCCATTTCGACTTCTCTGCTGTGATCGGATGGAAGCACCTTGGTTAGTCTGCTATGAGTTTGAACAGGACCAATGACGCAGTGTAGTGCTGACGCCATGCCCAGAGGACGCAATCCAGGAGTATGGCAAAGACCATGAGTACACACAGCTGTCCATACCTCACAAGGGTATCGACCCCGACGATGCATTCAGTACTGTGCCTTATGAGAAGGGCTTTCACATGATATATTATCTTGAAAGGCTCGTTGGCAGGGCTAATTTTGATAAATTCATCCCCTACTACTTTGGGAAGTGGTCCAGGAAGTCTTTAGACTCGTACGACTTCAAGGCCACCTTCCTCGAGTTCTTCGGGGCACCAGAGTACTCTGATCTCAAGGACAAGATAGCCAAGATCGACTGGGAGACGCGGTTCTACAGCCGTGGGTTGCCGCCAAAGCCTGAGTTTGACACTTCCCTCATCGATGTCTGTTACAAACTAGCAGACCAATGGAAGGACAAGGTGACTGAATCCCATGGTTTATGCTCATTCCACTCGTGGCACTGACATGATCTCCACAGGACTTCACACCTAAACCCAAAGACGTGGAAGGCCTTGCCGCCAATCAGAAGCTCGTCTTCCTCGGAAAGGTGCAGGACTTCAGCGAGCCAGTGAGCGCTGCGCAGGCAGAGCAGATGGGAGATATATACGGCTTCCTCCGCAGTCAGAATGTCGAGCTCAAGGCCGCATACTTTCACATCGCCCTGCGGTCCAAGGTCACAAGCACCTACCCTCTTGTTGCAGAGCTCCTGGGCCAGGTTGGACGGATGAAGTTTGTGCGCCCACTCTTCAGGTCCCTCAACAAGGTCGACAGGGACCTTGCTCTCAAGACATTTGAGAAGAATAAGGATTTCTATCATCCCATTTGCAGGGCCATGGTGGAGAAGGATTTGGATGTTGCCGCAGAGGCCAATTAGTGATCAGGATCAAGTCGTACCTACGAGAAACCGTCACCAGGTAGATAATCACACAAACTATCCACTGCAATCATCATTACCAGTTGAAAAGAGAAATTTCTTTTGTCTCTGGGTCCTCTTTTAGTCTTCTATTATAGGTTATAACCTCCTCCTTCCAATCACTACACAATAAGCTTGCCTGTCAATTGACTATCAACAAACGACTATTAGTCCATGATTCTGGTAACTGAGTATTATTACATCACGATATCATTGTTCTATGAGTCGAACTGCAAAAAGATAATATGCCGACCTCGGTATGCGGTCGAGAACTTCTATCCATTTACAGGAGTTCCGGCAAACTCATGTCGCTTAGGCTGAAAGTTGTCTGAGGCGTATCATGGAGTGATCTTGACCGAGGATTGCAATGACTAGTGATTCAGGAGTTCGCATCGAATCTTATATCTCATGAACATTGTATCATTCTAAAGTCGCTCTTCTTGTGGTCCAGCGTGGTCAATTTCCATCGAGGTTGATCCTCAAACAGTATTGACTAGAGCAGGGCTCGTCTCTCGAGTATGGGAAGCAATTGTAGCCCTAGAGAGGTATTCTGAACAAGACGTGATTTTTCTCACTAACAAGGTAGCAATTGGATCATTCTGGTCCTTCAGCTATAAACGACCTTTGTACATTTTCACCATGCTAATTATTGCAACCTCCTCCTGGTTTCATGTCTTGAGACCACACTTCAAGGTCTTGATGATATTGTTGGTCGGCTTCCATATACGTATTTAAGAGGAAAGGAGGGTATTCGTAATGGTCTGTTTGTATTTGTCTCTTGTATCGCCCCTGCGGCGACCTAACTATAGGGCTAGGCAAGCACTTCACTTGCCTACCAGTCACTATAGATCTATCTGATTGGTTGAACCCACAGATAGAAGGCTCTAATGGTCACTTCTTTCGGCTAGGGTTTACAATATCAACATCGCACAATTGGTCAGATGCACAGTCATATTATGAGTTTTGAGATTCCTGGTGTCTTTCGTGTTGCTTTCAGAGTTTGCTAGATCCTCGATTTAGGCGCTGGGCTGAGTACATTTGCCTATATTAGACAAATTCCTACACCAGGTGTCTCTGTCAATGCAAGAACCAGGGTAATGTCAGTATGGGTGACTGACAAGGTTGGTAGGCGCAACTCTGACATGGAAAGTAAATAATCTGCTTGCTCCAGCTCATCAATCTCGAAAGACATGTTGTATGAACAGTTCTCACACAGACTCGAAGCAAACGTCGAAGAGCAGAGTGTCACAGTGTAAAGTTCAGGGCGACACGAGACTGCTTGAGGCATCTGAGGCGTAGCACGCAGAACGTGTTGAGAAGAAGGAAAAGCTTTGTATGAAAGCCTTTCGCGGAAGATACCGCTGCTTAGGAAAAGCCGTCTTTGGCAACCCCTTCCAGTCTTTGTTACCGCTGAAAACCACGCGTGCCGAGTATCATGTAAGAGCTGTCAAATGGCGCTATCGCTTCCAACTTTTCGTTGGAGATATATCTGTCGCTGGTTGACTTGAGGTAAAACTCTACTCTGGATTAGTCTTATTTACATTATATGAGGGAACGGAACAGGTATATGACACTAAATAAGAATGCGCTGTTAGCTGTCTTCGCGGACCGCTTTCGGGAGTGGATTTCCAGCAAGCCTAGCACTCGCTCTCATACGTAGGTACAACATGAATGAACGGGAATGATCTACAGCATACCTGAGGTACTGACTAGTAGCCATCAACATATGAGCAGTGACTACCCGACGTGGAAAGACATTGGGTGATTGAGACCTCACAGCATGCAAGAAGGGTTCGACACACTCTGGGGGACACTTGGGCACGAGGAAGGAGAAACTGAGCGCCCGAGACTGAATGCTTCAGGAATGGTGCATGCCAGAGTTTGCTCTTCCGTTTGTCTTGCTTGCAGCAGCAGGATGTATGGACAATTTGTAGGATTCCCCAGCAGAATGTGTCAAGATTGGAGGAGACGTTCCACGCTCGAGACGTATATGGAAATTGGCAAATTATACATACGGGGTATTGTGGACCCCTGAGACCAGGCTCTAATCTAGGCAGGACTCCACCACGGCCTTTCTTATATCCTCTACTCCCCACTCCCACTACAACCCCTTCCGGGGTCCCTAGTCAGCCGTACCCCCCTAGAAAAGATACAGTGGTACTTACTACTAAGAAATTCATATCTAACATTCTCCCTAGCAACCGTTACTAGGAGGAATCAGGGCTATATTAAGGTTATCTTAAATATAATTTTAAGTATACTATTAAACCTATATACTATATCTTCTTCTATTAGTAATAGTACTGAAAAATATATTATTAATATTATTATTATTATTTTCTTCCCTAAATAATTAATTATTTAGAGAATTAAGACTACTAATATAGTTATATTATTAAAAACTTCTTAAATATAGACTTATATATTACTTTAAAGTAATTTATTATAATATAGGGTATCTAATAGTATTTTAGTAAATATTATAAGTATTACCTATATAGCTTATTTTTTAAATACTAGTAGTATTACCTACTAGTTTTTTTATTACTTTAAAAGTATAGGGGTAGAAGAAATTAATAATATTAGTCTTACTAGTACTTATAGTAAGAATTCTAGTATATAAAGCTATAAATAAAGCTATTATATATATATAATTATACTTAATTTAATAATAAAGCTTATAGATAGTATATTAATAGCTATAACCTTACTAATTTTTATCTTTATTAGCTTTATTAGTAGATTTTATATAAATAAGCCTCTATTACTATATAATTCTAATACTTATATAGTATTATAAAAATACTCTTAAAGTTACTTAAAGTAGTTAAACTAGTTATTTTTTAAGTTAGTATAGTAGGTTTTATAAATAAAGTACTTTTATAGGGTTTATTTATTTAATAATATTATTAGAATTAGAGTAAATAGACTATTTATTTATATACTAATTCTCTTACTATAGGTAATCCTTTACCTTAAAGTCTTTATTAATTAAAAGGTTTTCCTAGAGCTACTAAAGTACTACCTAACCTTCCTTTTTAAAGATTTTAATAAGTAACTAGATAGTCTTCTAAGGAATTAAGTTACCTTTAAAATTATACTTCTATTAAAGATCTATATAGATAGTCTTTATTAAATATTATTTATAAGATATTACGTAAGCAAATAAGCTTACGTAATACTATATTAAATAAGATTTATAAATATATATAATACTTATATAATAAAAATCTCCCTTAATAATAAAATAAAATAAAAGCCCTTTACTTATATAATAAATAAAACTTCTTTTATTAATAACTTATTAATTATAAGGGCTAATTAGCTATAAGCTATATATTTAGTATACTAATAACTTATACTATTATATAACCCTATAATATATACTTACGTAATTAGCTTACGTAAGCGGGTTTCTAGAACCTTCTATATAGAAGACCTTTATAAGTATATATATACTATATCCCTCCTTCTTCCACACTAGTCTATTTAACTAGTTTTAATAAAGTTCTTTATTATATAATTATTAGCTAATTATTAGCTAATAAATACTACTTAATTATTAATTAAATAATTCTCGAATATTCTATTTAGTTTAAAAATAAATATAAATAAAAAAGTACTCTCTCTTTTATTTTAAGTTAGATAGAAGAATAATAAGTACTAAGGAATATTTAAATATATTCTATTACCCCTATTATTTATCTTTTATCCTTTATCTCTTATCTATAACTTATTTATTCCCTTATATAATCTACTAACCTCTAATAGGTTATAAGCCTAAATATATATAATAATATAACTAATATACCTTATATAATTATTTCAACCTATAAAAACAACTCTACACTATATACAGCTCTTAAATTTAACTTTTCGAATATCTATTTCAATAAATTATTAGAAGATATACCGCTACCTACCCGATTTAGCTTAACTCGAATTTTTTCAGCTATTTAACTAATTATATATAACGAATATATTATTAATGGAACCTACTATTACATTTACAATAATATATAACACTAGATCGATACTATAAGTCTAATTCCTTTATAGGAAGACTATTATTAACCTTTTATTATTTATTATAAAGATAAAGCTATTATAATCACACCCTATTAATATATATATTATATATATAAACACTATATATATATATATTATATATATTAAAACATAGAAAATTCGAATTATAAAAACACTTATAACTTAAATTATCTTAACTTCATTTAAATTTAACCTTATAAATAATATTTTTAATATATATATATATATATAACTTATATATATATTAAAAATAACCTCTTTAGATAAAATAACGATTCTTAAACTTAAGGGGACTAATAATTACATTATTTAGTCTTTAAGGGCTGAGGCTTATTTAATCGAAAAGGGGTATATTTTAGCTATTTATAATAATGAATTAGAAATAGCTAAAAATATTTATAATAATAAAGCCCTTACTATTATTAAATTATTATACGAGGATGGACCCTTTTTACACCTAAAGGGTATAAATAGCGCTAAATTAGCGTAGGAGAAATTAGAATCCTTATATAATCCTAAGGGATTTACTATAGATTATTTAATTCTCTAAGAGTTCTTTAATACTAATCCTTTAAA
>JUJX01000158.1:28786-70323 GCA_000800745.1 Diaporthe longicolla | reverse complement strand
TTCGAATATATTCTATTACCCCTATTATTTATCTTTTATCCCTTATCTCTTATCTATAACTTATTTATTCCCCTATACGATCCACTAACTTCTAACATTATTCTCTATAAAAATACTAGAATATCTAAATATCTACTTTATAATAAGTAAGCTTACTTAAATCTTCTTATTATTTAACTTCTTTAATCTACTAAGTAATTTATTACTATAAACTTAGAAGAAGTTAACTAAGCTTCTTAAAATAACTAATAATAATATAAAGTTTAAAGTAATATTTAAGCTTTTAGTATTAGTTAGCCTTCTTTTACTAAATATATACTATATATAAATATCTTTAAATTACTTTAAAGAAGATATAATAGTAGAAAATTACTTTAAATCCTTAGCTTTTTAAATATCTATAAAAGCTTTCTAAAGAAAAAGTTATAAATATATAAATAAGTAAAGGAATTATAAATCTAAACCTAATTAATTTTTAAAATAAAAGAAAAAATAGAATACTAACCTAACCTATAAAGCCTAGTAGCTATAGTTACCTAATAGCTTATTTTTTTAACTATATTCTTATACTATTAAATTAAGTATTATTAGGAATTACTTCTATAACCTTCTTATACTCTTTTAAATAGTCTTTTTTATTAATACTTATATATAGTACCTTCTTAATATACTAGTAGCTTTTAGTAAGCTATAGGGATACTAAATAGTAGTAAGTTAAAGACTTTTAATACTTTTAGTAGAGAAGAATACTAATATCTAAAAAAGTATATAATAAATATTAAATTACCTTCTACTTAGCTATAAAATTATCTATTATTATCTACTATAACTATTAGCTAGGTATTAGCTTTTAAATAATACTTAGTAAAGCTTTAATTATATATATCTACTAATTTTAAAAGAAGAAAAATACTTTAAAGTACTATCTTTTATTATTATTAATAATAAAGAAAGTAAATAAGTATTAAGAAAACTTATTTATTTAGTATATAGTATCTATTATAATAAGGTTACTATACTACTTTAAAGTCTATTTAGATAGGCTAATAGTTTCTTTAAAAAGGAATATAAATAACTAATACTCTAAGCTTTACTTTTATAAGAAAATAAGTTTATTAGATAAGCTTAGTTTTATTAAAAGCTTTTAAGTATCTTCTACTTTATTTATAGATTAGTAGGATTCTTTTAATAATATAATAATATATACTATTTCTTCTAGAAAGTTTATTATATTACTAGAACTTCTATTAACTAGTTAATATTTTTATAATACTTTTAGATAATAGTTTTCTAATTAAACTAATTTTAACTATTAATAAAGTATATATTAGAAATACTAAACTACTAAAGAAAATACTTTAATTCTTTATTCTTTTTAAAGTTTTTATTTACTTATTTTTTATTTAGATTATATATAAGCTTAAAATATTATAAGCTAGCTTTTTATATACTATTATTAAAGATTAAAAAGTTATAAAAGTTAATATTATAGTTATTACTATACTTCCTATAGAATTATAAGTAGATTTATTAATTTTACTTATTAGTATACTTATTTTTAGCTATCTAAAATCTAACTAACTAACCTAATTAAACTCTTTAGTTATATACTAATAAAGAATTCTATCTTTATTATTAATTTCTTCTATAATATAATTCTTATAAATTAAAAATATATAATTATATAGATTAATATTAATAATATAATAATTATAACTATTATTCCCTTTTACTTTATAATAAATATAGAAATAGTATTTAAATTAAAGTATATAAAAAAGGCTTTCTACTATAAGAGCTTTACTTTAGTAATTAATATACTAAATATTACTAATATATAGAAATAAAAGCTTATATTCTATATTAGAAATAATAAGATTCTATATATTAAATCCTTTTAGATAATAATAATATCCCTTAATATTAAAGATTAATTTAGGATTTTAAAGAATATAAAACTTATATTACTATAGCTTAAAATTAGGTAATTAAAATACTTAAAGTAATAAAAATAATATTTTAATAATAGTTATAGATAAGTAATAAAGAGAGATAAGAGAGTAGGAATATTATTTTAGGAAAAAGAAGTCCTAAAGGTAATACCTTTTATTCTATATTATAAATAGCTTACTAACTATTTCTTTAAATAATAATATATTAGTATATTAAATAATAAAATAAATAATACTCTAAAAGTAAATAAAAATACCTAATAATATTATATTACTACTTAGCTTAATAATAATAATATCTATCTTACTGTTAAGCTTATACTATACCTATTTTATATAGTATAGTTACTTAGAAGGTAGGGGGACCCGGTAAGAACTAGGGTTCCGGGCGGTAGAGGATATAAGAATACCCCTCTACCACAGCTTGTACGGCATGTCACAATGGAGTGAGTGACCGGTTTGGTCCGTGGGGTAAAGCCAAAGGTTACTAGGGGAGAATAAGTTTGGTCATCGCATCAGATGTCCCTGACGATCCGGGCCCACCGCGCCGGGCGGAAGTGCCCTTTCTTACCCCGTGGGGTAGGCGGCCTCGGGACTTGGTCACCTTCGGCGAGCGCCGAGACTTTCCCGCGGCAGAAATCTCCCTTCCGGGCGTTGCCCAGTTGTGACCATCGTCATACCAGCGACCGACGGCTGCGGAAAGCGACAATCGTGCTTCGGAGCAAGATGCCATCAGAGGGCGGGCCTGGCGGAGGTGGAGCGCATACGTGTGGGCGGTCAAGAGCTTCAAAACCGCTGCGAGCCCGTCCCTGAACATTGCTGCAGGCCGAGGAATGCATAAACTGTTGAAACGACCAAAGTAGGCGTGGTGAGTGATCGCGCAAGCAGATACACATACAATTTCCCCCCTCTTGAGCCTCTTTTAAGCGCGGAGTGTACTCTGCAGAATCATCCGAAAATTGAACCATCTCGACGCCGCCAGCGCTCCTTTCGCAGGCAGTTCTCGTGCTTTTGCAGTCGCACAGACGACGAGTCTCCTCCGGCATCGCCTACAAGAAAGCGTGTTGCGGACATCTCGTCCACCTCAGCGGGGCCTCGAAGTGCTTCTGCAGGTAACCAGCGCAAAGAATCCACGGCCCCTAACCCCACGAAGCCCCAAAAGGTCCCACCTCCGCCGGCCTCAACCAGCCCAGCACTCGCGATGGCCGCCACACGAGTAATCACGCACATTGTGCTCTTCAAGTACAAGCCAAGCATATCATGGGAAGTGTTCGAGCAGCACTTTGAGACATTCAAGGCACTCCAGCACCAATGCCTCCACCCGGTCACGCAGAGGCCGTACATGCTGTCGATGCGCATGGGCAAGAACCGGAGCTGGGAGCCGTTCGCCAAGGGCATGACGCACGCCTTCGTGCTCGAGTTCTCCTCACAGGACGACCTGGACTACTACCTGACCAGGGACCCCGTGCACCTCGAGTTCAGCCGCAACGCGCACCCCTTGATCGAGGACAGCCTGGTGGTCGACATTAATGACGGGGTGCTGTTCGGCCCCGGGGCCAAGAGGCCGGCGGGCGTGACGTTCCCAGGCGAGGCCGGGAGGACGTGGAAGGGGGCGTGCCATTGTGGTGGCTGCGGGTGGGAGGTCAGGACGGACGGCGAGGACCTGAAGCACGTCCTGTGCCACTGTGACACGTGCAAGAAGCTCGGGGGCGGGCCGTACTCGTGCAACTATATCGTGCCCAGGGAGGACTTGAAGGTGACAAAGGGAAGGCCGAGCGTATACACATATCAGGGCGCAAGTGGTAAGTTCCGAGCTCCCACTCTGTCGAATTCCTCCTGGGTGTCTCTTGAGGTTGGAAATCGAGGCTGATGATGTGAGAACGACACAGGCAAGGATGTCAGATGCTTTTTCTGCCCCACGTGCACCTCACATATCTACCACCATCAAGACGCCATGGCCGACAAGGTCATTGTCCGGACGCTGCTGCTCGAAGGCGGAAACGATTTCAAGGCTGGCGGCGAGATCTTCCCCGAAGGCAAGCTGAGTTGGGTGCAGGATCTCAGGGACAGCCTGGAGCCTATCGCGACCAAGAAGGCTGCGAATGGAGTTGATGGTACAAATGGTGTGTAAAGTTCACACTCTGTGAAAGGCCAAATGGCAGGGTCACCGTCTAGGGTGAATCCAAGTGGGTTAATAAAACCAAAACTGTGTACTGTAGAACAAATCATTTGCTGCTTGTAACCCAAACTCGGTCAGGTGGGGGTGGGGGTGGTGTAGTAGGTTCAGTGCTGATGAGCTCCTGCCAAGGACAATTAGGCATGAGCGTGCTGAGGGACCGCCCCCACTGTGGGGTCCCTCGGACGCGTGCAGTCAAGCTTCAAAGCACTTAACGCGTGCCGCATGTGACCTCACGCCTCTTTCAACGTCGTGTCGCTTGATCTCTCGAGACCAACCACAAAGACTGCAGCGCACCAGTCCTCCGTGCTCTCTCCTGACAATGTGCTCTTGCATCAGGACCTTGAGTATGTCGGCAGATCAACCCCAAGCCGGCCCATCACAACAAAAGCGTTGGCTCTGAGATCTCGGGGGCACTGCTAGCCACCATGGCATCTCGACGACAGTCAACAGAACCTGTGGAAATCTCAGATGATGATGATGCAACTGCCTCTACTGCTGGAGATAGCCGGTCGGTCTCCCCAAGCCTTCGCAAGCGGAAATGGGAAGACCCGGGCGACATCTTTGCCGACGACCCTGACAATTTCTACGAGGAGTTTATGCAGAGCAAGAAACAGAAACGAGCCTCAGGCAGGGTCTCAAAGGCCAAGAGGGGCAGGGGCAAGGGCAAGGGCAAGGGCAAGGGCAAGAGGGACAGCCCCTCTGACGCACTGAAGGGCGAGGACGACGCGGAATTCCTGGATGGAGATGGCCTCGTCCAAGTACTTGTGCCCGACCATATTCGCGAACGTCGCGCGCTGTTCGAGGACAATAGGGAAGAACTCTCCGCGGCAGGCCTGAAGCTGCCGCCCGACTATGCGGAAATAGACTTCTCAGACGACGAGAGGGATCCCAGACAGTTAGAAAGGCGGCCCAAATTCGACAACATTGAGCCATGTAGGCCGTGCGAGGAGATCATCCTGGACCTCTCCGGGGGTGTGATCCCGGCGTGTGTTGCACAATACCTCCGAGACTACCAGGTTGAAGGGGTCCAATTTCTGCATCGCCATTTCGTGTATCAGACTGGATGCATCTTAGGAGACGATATGGGCCTTGGGAAAACTGTCCAGGTTGCTGCATTCCTGATTGCTGCCTTCGGCAAGACTGGGGACGAGAGGGATGGAAAAAGGCTCCGAAAGATGTCTCGCTACGGCAGAGAAAAGGAGTATCCTCGCGTGCTTATCATCTGCCCCGGATCGCTAATCGAGAACTGGAAGAATGAGCTCGGCCGCTGGGGCTGGTGGAAGATTGCGATGTATCACGGCTCCGAGAAGCAAGATGCCCTGAAGTCAGCCGAAAACAGCACCCTAGAGGTCATGATTACGACGTATGAAACATACAGGAAGGACGAGAACAAGGTCAACCTGATCCCTTGGGACGTCGTCATCGCTGACGAGTGCCACAAGATCAAGGACCACAGCACCCAGATCACAAAGGCAATGGACCAAGTCAACGCTCTCTGTCGCATTGGTCTGACTGGAACGGCGATACAGAACAAATACCAAGAGCTTTGGACCCTTCTCAACTGGACCAATCCTGCTCATTTTGGATCTAGTTCCGAATGGCAATACAGGATAACCAGTCCCCTTACGCTAGGCCAGTCCCACGATGCCACCTTTCAACAGCTGAGCCGGGCGAGAAGGGTTGCCAACGATCTGGTGCAGAAGGTCCTACCAGACTTCTTCCTTCGAAGAATGAAATCACTCATAGCTCATCAACTACCAAAGAAATCCGACAGGGTCGTCTTTTGCCCGCTGACGGACTACCAGAGCCTGGCATACAGGAATTACCTGGAAAGCGACGAATGTCAAATGGTCCGACGAAGCTCTGAACCGTGCGAGTGTGGTGCAATTGGCTCCGATGGCAGGCCAGCAAAGCGAGGTTCGTGCTGCTTTGAGAAGTTGCCAGATGGAAGGCGCTGGGAGGCGCTCGTCTTTCCGGCCATTATGACCATGCAAAAAATATCGAACCACGTAACTCTTCTCCTACCAAAAGACGAAGATTCTCGGGAAAAGGGGCAGGCTGCTTTGGCTAGGTTCTCGAGCTGCGTCCCGGATTGGAAGACCGTCTACAAGAATCGGAACTCGCTCCAGTTGCTGGCGGATTCAAAGTTTTGTGGTAAATGGAGGGTTCTGAAGAAGCTTCTCAGCTTTTGGTACGAAAATTCGGACAAGGTTCTCATATTCTCCCATAGTGTTCGTCTTCTCAGAATCCTTCACCATCTGTTCACGAGCACGACGACCTACACCATGAGTTTCCTCGATGGCAGCATGGCTTATGCGGACCGGCAGAAGGAAGTAGACACTTTCAACTCGGACCCGGACCGGTTTGTCTTCCTCATCTCGACTAAAGCGGGAGGCGTCGGCCTCAACATTACATCGGCGAACAAGGTTGTTGTATTCGACCCGCACTGGAATCCATCTTACGATCTCCAGGCTCAAGATCGAGCCTACCGCATCGGTCAGGTTCGCAATGTCGAGGTTTTCCGCCTCGTATCTGCTGGCACGATAGAGGAGATTGTGTACGCTAGACAGATCTACAAGCAACAGCAGGCCAACATCGGCTATAACGCATCAAGCGAGCGTCGGTACTTCAAGGGCGTGCAGGAAGACCCGTCAAGAAAGGGCGAGCTCTTTGGCCTGGCAAATCTCTTCACGTTCCAGACTGACAAAGTGGTCCTCAAGGATATCGTCAATGCAACCAACATCGCTGAAGCGAGAGCCGGTGTGCATCTATTCGATGTTGACATGGCCAAGGTTGAGCAGGACAATGAATTCAGTCAAATCAAAAAAGAGACGTCAGGCGATGACGACCAGGACAACGGCATCAGCCAGCTGGCCGCTCTGGTCAAGTCAGAGGCATCAGGAGATGTCGCCAAGCAGATCGATGAACCCAAAAAGGATGCAATTCAAGCGATTCTCGCCTCAGCAGGCGTCGAGTACACTCACGAGAATTCCGAAGTCATTGGGTCCAGCAAAGTCGAGGCCCAGCTATCGAAGCGCGCTGCGTTCGCTGAGAAAATGGATCTTGATGAACCGGAAGGTCGAAGCCTGTTGTTCGCAGACAAGCTAGTCAATGAGGCCTTCGAAGATGGGCCCGGCTACACGTACACATTCAACCCGCCAGAGGATGTCTTGCGTAGACAATTTTGCACCATGGCCCGGGAATTCGGCTATGCCAATGCCACGGAATTTGCTGTCGCCGTGCAAGGCTGGACGCAGGAGCAGCGGCGAAATTGCCTAGATACATTCTACAGGAGGCGAATGGAGAAGGTGCTTGGGAGTTTCAAACAGGACCCTGCAGAGAACGAGAACAAAATCAAGCCAGAGCCCGACACCTTGGAGGACACGGACATGGACTTGCGAGTCGACAGCCGTCAAGATGGCCAAGAAGGCGAGCGCGCTGATGAGAAGGTCAAGATCGAGGAGGACGATTCGATAACATTGATTAGCCTGACTGCAAGGACCAAGGCTGAGACAATGCAGGAGCCGATTATCAAGAAAGAGGATAAAGGTGTCATAGCAAAGAGCTTGGCCTCGTCCATCTTCATCTATGACGATGATTCCGACGTGCTTTGAAAGCAGGGACGCTTTTCTGCGGTCTTACGGAGTCTATACGGTCGATACCCCAAATATATTGGAATGACGGCGGCTGAGATGCTTTTTCTCACAACCGAAGTCTTGACTGAACTCCTGCTGTTCGCTATTTCCATTCGTGACAATCTCAGAGTGCCTTTCCCAAACCGACCGGTTTCATTTCACAGCACCCAGAAATCACTGCCAACCTCCTCCTGAGGATATGATGGCTTCGGCCAGGCAATAGTTTCACCGAAAGATTTTAATGTCTTAGACGCTACGAAGCTATTCGACGTACGATCCCATTTACCGCCACATAGGAACAATTTGGTTCTATTGGCACTGCGATGAATCTGCTCTCACCACTCCGTCGTCCCTGATTCATGGTAAATGCCTGACAGAGAACCAACTCGAGCAAACAGAAGCAGTCGACCACCAGTTCTGGCGCCTTTCCGAGAGCATTGCAGATACCCTTTCGGAGTCCGCAGCACGGTACACAGCCGGGCCGGTCTGTCCGCCTCACCCACTTTCACCGACATATTTCACGGTGTGTAACGGTGAAGTTTGATCTAAGCTTGTGCTTTTCCTTTGTCAACTACTCAATCTTTTGCGACTCTAGGTCGTTACGCACCCGGACACCTGCATGCGGGCCCGGTAACGCTGTGAGCTTAAGCGGGTGCCACCGATCTAACCACGGTCTGCAACCATGCTCTGCCTGGGTAGAGCCGTACTCGTAGGCCAGATTGCTTGCTTGGCCCCAGAAGAACCTGTGCCGCGCTTCAACCTCCTCGTCACTTGCCGGCGGTCAAGTTCTCACATCGTTTGTGCGGCAAAGCGCATTGTGTTTGCGATCCGTCAGGGTCCAGCACTGAAGCTCACCTGCTCTCGAAAGTATCAGATTGAGCAGGCAATAGATGCAAAGAGCATGGCTAATTCGAAGCGATCAACCTGCAGCCACATTCGGCTCTGCGTAACAAGACCTGTTCTGCACCCCTCGCATGGTCTGCCTTGTGGAATCGTACAGTCACTCCATGCTGCCACGCGGCGGCCCGAGTAACGCTCCTGCCGTCGTGCTCCATCTTCGTAGCCTCCGCCGTCTGAAGCAGGTAGCCGTCCGCTCCTCATTCGCCTGCTACTCCGCGCAGCTTCGCGGGCCAGGTGACCGGGAGCCGGTGAGGGCAATCACTCAGCCCCTTAATCCCCATCTACCCACCGCCCAGGGTATCGTGTTCGCGCAGGAGGATCGTTCTCCCTCCCCGACCCTCGCGGCAATCATCCACGGTGAGAGCCATAAACCGCGCAGGTCCCTGCTCGCGGCAGTAACCAGCCAATATCTTCTCCCCGATCGACACCGAGCACTCCTGCACGCCCACAAGGTGAGCGTGCGACCCCAGAAAAGGCCCTCGCCTGTGTCACGGCTACACAGCAGTAGCGTCATCACCACCAGCCAGGTGACACCAGTACCTCAGCTGTACCGAGATATCGATCACGTCCCATTTACTCCCCCCGCCCCAAGCATCAAGCAGTAAGCTGCTGCTGTCCCACATCGATGTAGAAAATCCGGGCGTCTGTCACCAGGGGAGGCAACTAATCCCCCGATAGGCCGGGCCACCCACTCTCAAGATTCTCCCCGCCTCGTTCCCCGGTTACCCCGATCACTCTCTGACCTTCTTCTTGAACCCCACGAAAGTCCCGCGTCAGCCTTCCCGTCTTATCCCATCTACCACAACCAAGACGAGATTACGCGGCCGCCCGGTCGGGTCGGCCCACCCCTCGATACCCGCCTCTCACCTCACACCGCTGACAATGTGTGGCGCGTTGACGAGTTTCATGTGCTGACCTGCCCAGAGCCACAGCAGATAGTACGTCGTCGTCGGTGAGGCAAGAGGCACTACTCAAGCAGCATGAGATGGGTGTGTGTGGGGGGGGGGCTCTTCTTTGCCCCCGGTCAGAGGTTACATGCTAGCAGTGGTGCTTTGGTTTCTGAGCAAGCAATTTGAGAGCCCCTGTCCCTTCGTGGATGAGAGAGGCGATTGGCTCAAGGTCTATCAAACAAGCTGGCGAATACTTGGTACGCGAAATAATTACGTGATTGACGGAGAGAGAGGATGTGTGTGTTTTATGTGCCCCCCCCCCAATATATGTGGCTTGAAGACTACTGTCACACAAACTCACACACGCACGTACGAATATATAACCGGCGCAAAGATTCCGGCAGAATGAGAGACGAGATGGTAACACAAAATTGGGGTGGGCTTACGTCGTAGCTATGCATAGTGCATTCAACGCCTGTCTGATGACAGAAGAGTCCCTGAAGGATTGTAGATTTCGCTCCTACAACGATATACATGTGGGATGCGGCGGTAAGTTGACGGGAGAATATTGCTTTCACTGTATAGTAAATTCCTGTGTATACCAGAATGTCAGCTACTCTTGGGTTGAACGGATTCCCAAGCAGGTACGTTCTGTTTACCGACTCAGTTGGTGAAGGATTGGACCTGTCTGACCTCTCCTCATAATCGTAGCAATTAAATCCTCTGGGCTTCTTGTGCTGTGGTTGTAGGTAATCTCAGATAGGCCTCGTGGGAGCTCGAGTCCGGAATAATGACTATGCAGTCATCATCAGCCCTGTTCCAGCGTTCATCCCACCCGTTCGACGCCGAGGTGTTCGCTCATCCACACTCGTGCTGTGCGCGCCCGACCTCAGAGCCCGCACTAGCGTCGCCCTGCCGCGCACCTTTGGTTTGCTGTGACACTCCTGAGGGCCGCATCCTGCAAGTAGAATTTGAGAGTCATTACAATGTAGTACTGGTATGAGAATCATACCCCACTAGAGGTCTGGTCGCCATCGTATAACGGGCACTTGTGCTTATGATTGAAGGTTTGGTAGTGGCGATGCTTGTGGGTCGGGGGAGGGGGGACATCCTCGATGAGACGAGGATCAGTCCACGAGACGGCATGAGTGTGATAGCTTCTTCCGATGGACGCCGTCTGAAGATGGGCGGGCACAGGGACTGCGCCAGACCGGAAGGGCAAATCGACTACCGAACCCGGTCACTGGAGTAACCAAGGCTCCAGTTTGACCGTACAATTCGCTGGAATGGAAGCCGCATGTTGGGCCAAATTCTGCTGAAGGCCAGACCGAGGTGACTTCCCGCTGTTTCCCTCAACGCTCGTCGTCCAAAGACGGGACTATGTGAGGGAGGCGCCAAGGTGTTGGGAGGCGATCGGGGTACCCTTCCTTTCGACTCTCCTGACTCACCGGCTGATGACAACAAGAACTGACAAAGTTACCGAGGGCCAGCCGCGATGTCAAAGTGCTGAGTACCAAGTTTTGTTTGCCTGGCCTCACTGTGATCCGTGCTGGTCACCACTCGCCCCCGAGCAACACTTGCTGCCCTCGTCCGAGGACATTGCATCTCGATTTCAGCTCCCGGCCACCGCTTGCACCCAATCCGAGAGAACGATGCGAGGCGGAGCCGTTGTTTGTTTCAAGGGAGCTCTTCGTTTCAAGTCCCTTTGCTCGCGAGTGTCACCTTATGCGCGGTGAGCATGACATGCTACCATGGAGAGAAGTCCTCACCTCACGGCAGTTTGTTCAGCTTGAGCCCAAGACAGGAAACGAGACTAAGTTTGCTGATCGTTTCGATCTGCGTTGCAAACCGTCAATGACTCTATTGCCGCGGTCGCACACCACGACTTCTTCAACACGCGCACTGCGGAGGCACAAGGGGGAGGCAAATAATACAAGGCAGTACCACCACGCATAATCGCCCCGCGGACACCTTCCACACCAGTAGGAAGCATGCCTAAGCTTCGCAACCACCACAAGGAGCGACCGTGTCCCTGCGCCGTCAGCGCTGGACACCCCGGGATGACCGGAAGGTTGCTGCAAGGCAACGTGCTAGGGCATCCGACCAGTCTCACTGGCCTTCGTGAGCCGATTCAGGGGTCTTGAGGAGGAGTGTGAGACGGCGTGCATGCTGTGACGCTCGAACCGGTCCTGGGCTAGGCAGTCCACTCAGCATCATCCCTTCCTTGGACGACGATGACAAGGAGGCCAAGACGTCTCTCTTGCCCCCTACTCGCGCCTCCCCCCTTCCCAATGGGAGGCCGCTGCAGCCCAGCGGATAGTGCTTCCGACCTAGGACGAACGCCGTTCAGATCGAGGTGGGTGCCCCCCCCCTTCCCCGGCCAGTGGGTGCGTTCCTCGAGCGTGGCGAAGGGACCAGACCTTGGCCCCTCGTCGCAAGTCCACCTACGGGCACGCAAAGGCCCTGGGCAGACGATCGCGGGTCGTAGTAGCCTGAGTGGCGGCAAGGTAGTACAAGCAGACCCACCCTCGCGCACTCGCAAGACCATGGGCAAACGGCTCATAGTGCCTCGATTGTCGCCAGCAAAACGCTGTCTCGGCAACTGGGAGCTTGGACACAGGAGGCATGGGACCAAACATTGGATGTCGTGAGAATGGGGGCACGTGCTTCTAGTCCAAACAATCGGCAAATTAGCTCTTCAGAAGCCGAAGGTGATTTTGACGTCTTTATGAGACCATGGATCAATGTTTGGTTTCAGCCACTGACTTGCAGGAGAAACAGAAGGACTCGCGAAGAGTTCGGATGTCGGATAGGTTGGACATCTCTGACAAGCTTGGAAGTGATTTGAGATGCGCACCAGGGAGGACATGGGCGGGAGGGTGCCCACTCGGACTACCGGCGAAACAACAGCCGGGAGGCTCTTGTCAGGCTTGGCATCCAGTCGTCGTCGAGGTTGTCATCGTGTCTCCAAAGAACGGCGCATCCCAAGTGAGAGTGTCACCGAGGTGAAGAGAGACCCGACGATGAGAGCGGAACTGTAGCATATCTCGTTAGCCAATCGTAACCTGTGTATGATTGCCAACAAAGTGGGACTGGCCTAGAGTTTGGACGACTGGGAGCGTCTGAAGCTAGCAGGAAGCTGATTCGTGAGCGATGAAACCTATAGGGCGGGACCGTTTAGCTGGCTCAATGGATAAGATGGCTGTCGAGTGATGAGCCCATATGCGACCCCAACTTTTGAGTCGAGGGCTCACTCGTCTGGTATAGAAGCACCCTTGCTGTTACACTGACAGTCGTGGCGCAGCTTCATCCTTAAAATTGATGTTTGTCCCAAAGAGCGGGCTGGCACGCTCAAATATGGGGGAGGGCGCGGGGACTAAGTTCGTTCAGGGTGCGCATGACAGAAACAGCGGCATAGGGGACGTCAATCAAACAGAGAGGGCGATCTGCTGGCGCCGGGAAGTTTTTTCCTTTTGAGATAGGCGCGATCGCGACTGGTTCGCCAAGAGAGAGCCAGGGTGAGGGTCCTGAGCGAGGAGGACTAGCCACTGTACGCAGATGGGGTGTTGGGGTGAGGGGTGAGCGTACGGCGGAAAAGACGGACGACTCGCTGGGACTCGGCCGACGGAACGGGCAGGGTGCTGGTGCTGCTGCGGGTGCGGGTGCGGGTGCGGGTGCGGGTGCGGGTGCGGGTGCGGGTGCGGGTGTGACTGTGACTGCACCGATGCCAGCTAGGGGCGGGCATGGAGGTAGGATTCGGTAGAGTGCCGAGCCTGTCTGTCCAGGGCGTCAGCTGCCAGTCGCGGCTCGTCTTGGCCTCTCAGGGTTTCACAAAAATGCCACTTAAGCACCAGGACGAGGGAGCTGCCGCCGCATGACAGAACGCCAGCTGGGGTTGTTGACGAGAAAACGTCGTGGATCGTGGACGATCATTGTTTGGGACCCGCCAACACGGGTTAAGAATACCACGCTGTGGTCCAGTGGTGATGGAGGAGTGTTTGGGGGAGCTGGCGGGTGAAGCAAAAGGGCTCGAGGACGCGATTGGTTGCTCATTGCAGCTTCACCTGGGAGCTGCCGGTCGATCATCCGTCTCCACCGCGCAGACCAACTGGGACAGCTTTCGGTGAGCTGTGGAGAGAGCCGGACGGACCTTGTAGGTGTAGGGCTGCTGCGCCCCTGTCCTGCGTGCCTGCGTGCCTGCGTGCCTGCGTGCGTGCCTGTGGACCAGGTCCGAGTTCATCGCATGGGTTTGTCTTTTGGGTAGCGTTTTGGGCTTGGATGGGATGGGCAGGGATCGGGTCCGACCTAGGCTGGGGAAATGGGGAGTGGGGAGGAGGGGGCAGTCTGCAGTCTGCAGTGGAGGAGGAAGGCGCATCGTGTTAGGTAAGCAGGGGACGGCCAGTCATAGGGACGAAAGGCCGGATGGCACAGACTGGAAGACTCCTGGAGACGAGACGGTAGACTCGAGACTCGAGACCAGAGACCAAAGAGGCGAGGTGAGGGTGGACAACAGGCTTGGCTTACCCAAAAGAGTATCTGGACTGACCCCGGCCTGGCCCTCGAGCCTCAGGAGACATCAGATGAAACCAGGCTGGCGGCGGCTTCTGCAGGTCGAGACCCTGCTTGTTCTTGCTGCCCATGGCCTCTGTCTTTTGGTCTGAAGACTCATCTGCCGAACATCAGCACCCAAAGACAAGACCGGACCTCCGGGCCAGTCATGGTCGCCAGGCTGTACAGAGACTACCAGGTAAACAGCAGCACCTGAACCTGTGATGGCTTGCATTCGGTGAGGGCGAGGGCGAGGGCGAGGGCGAGGGCGATGGCCGACGGGGGTGTCCCGCCGGATGCAACCAGAGCGAAGCTTGGCCGCAAGGGACGTTGACAGGTACTGTGTAGTCAGTCAGTCCGTAGTTGTGGGTATGGGTTGTGGATCTAGCTCAATCTGAATCTGAAGCAGCGCCCGAACCTGGACGAAGCTCACCAACCGGATCAAGCTGGGCTGGCTGGCCGTCAGTGACAATGTCGAGGTTTGTCCGTGGTACGGAGTATTCCAGTTGGGTCCTTCGCGAGGCTGAGAGGACATGGCACCCGATCGGCCAACTCTATCACTGTGTCTACCACGCACCTGCCAATCATTGGCACATGGCCCCCCGTCTGTTCAGCACTCATTGCTGGATATCTATTGTTAAGAAAGGCTGGCCCACATGCACGGTACCACGGTACTGCGAAAGGGGGTACTGCGAGAGGGGACGTCAACGTCTTTCCTGTCTCTAATTTTAGGAACCGCCCGCGCGTCATTCCCACCTTGGGCCGGGTTGACAAGCCCTACGAGTAATCTATCTATCACCGGCAGAGTCCCACAATCGGGATGTTTGCTTCTTTCTTTTTCTGGATGATGCTGCGCACAGCACCTGTACCACAGCCCAGCCCAACCCAGCCCAGCAGGCCCAGCAGGCCCAGCAACGGCACATGTACGCTCCTTGCCCGCCGTGCCGTAGCGGGCGGCGGCAAGGACCAGGCCCCCTTCTTTCCCTTGTCTGAACTCCACGTCCAAGGGCTGGCTCGCCCCAGTCTCCCCGGTCATGCTGCGCATCGTCGATATTGACAGCCGGCGCTTTATTAGTATTATTAGTGTCAGTATTATTGTTATTATCTATCATCAACATCACACTTTTGAGGCTCGTGCGGTGACAGGCAGGCAGGCCATGAGCCGTGGAATCATCGCATGCCTATCCGGGCATGTGCAAGGGCTATCCGTGGCTTTCTCACGTCAAACTGACATGCTGGGACACCTCTCAGCCCGAGCATTGGACGATCCACATGCCCCGACCTGCCAGACTGCCAGAGTGCCCAGAGTGCCCAGAGTGCCAGATTGCCAGAGCACCCCAGAACAATACTGGGCGACGACGCATGAATGTGATGACACCTGATCCCTGGCGCCGACGAGTTTCTTCAGACTTCGGCTGAAACACAGGCTGAGCACTCCACCTCTGCAGTGTCCACCACACCCGAGCCCTCCTCCCACACCACCACCTGCACTACTGCTACCCTGCGTCCTGACGAGACCATGGCCATGACTGCCAGAGGGGGCACTTCTCAGTCAGACTGGCAAACCGCAACCTGCGGGCTGCGCACTGCGCCTGCGACACAACGTCAACCCATCAATTCAGTCCCATGCCTGCATCCATGTCATCGAGGGCACGCGAATCTGACAGTCGCCGTTGGCCCCGCATCTGCTCAGCGCTGCTCTGCATATTTGCGACCCTAGGCCCAACCTTGCCCGGCTGCTAGTCACCCACTCACAGCCCGTCGCACGTCCGACCTTTCTCAGGTCCCGCACACTCTCTCGTTTTTTCTTGGTACGGAGTACTGTGGTACTTGTGGTGACCACTGAGCACTGACTATCAAAGTCCCTGACCCGTCATCTCTGCATCCCACCCCCGGCTCCAGTCGTATGCACCGTCGCCCGCCTTCCAGCTGCCTCAGGTTCTTCTGAAACATCCAGCAAATCCCACGGACCAATCGCGTCAGGACTCACTTCACCACCCACCGACGACATCCCATTTGTGCTGTGCTGCCGCTGGCCCATCCGAGGCCGAGCCTAGTTGACGAATCTCATGTCAAGCTGTCTGACAGCTATCACGGCACTTCTTGAGATCTATGCTGCCATCTCGGAATACAGATGATGGGGAACGCCAGGCCAGCGGAAACGTGCACAAGCATTTGGCGGGCCCATATACATGAACGGGCAGCTCACACCGAGACACCTGTCAGCGGTGCTAACTGGCGGCTGTTGTTCTAGGCCGACCCGGCAAATCGACTAGAGTTTTTCCCGCTCAAAGCGCATCAAGGGACTCGTCTGCTTGCTAACCTCAGCCGCCGCCCGTTTCCCCCATTGATCGACACAACGGTATTTGATGCAGATCTCTCACCATGCCTCGAAGCTTTCGGTGCCCTTGTTAGCGGAGAGAGTTTCACTGCTTGTGCGGCAATGGGCAAAGTCAGCTCACATGTGAACCCCCACCTTCCTCTTCACCAACTGGGGCAGAAGGCCCTTACTCGCTGCAATTATAGGTCCTAAGACTAGCGATTCACTCACAGTTAAGGGCCCATACTGGAAATTACCAAACTAACAGGTTCCGAGCGCAACGAACCGCTTTTCGGGGCTTGCTTCCACCAGGCCGCGGCCGAGGGAAACGACACGTTGGGCTGGTAGTCATGGTCCCGCTGTGTTCTTCGCCCCCGTTCGGAGTTTTCTCTGCACCTTGTGCGGCTTCTCCCGCGCTCACCTGCAGTGACTATGGTGCTCTTGGTACAATCCACACAACTGTACAATTTTCTCTGCCCAGCGACACCACACCAAGTCGCGTCTAGAACATGGTGCTTCCGGCTGTCGCATTGCTGCAGAAGACAGCTCGGCACTCGATCCCAGATTCTGCCAGATCTGCCTCATTTTTTCCTGGTAGTGAACAGAGTTTGTCGCCCTTACGTTTAACCGGCCATGATCGCAGGAGACAATGCGACCGGGGACTAGAATGGTGATTAGCAAGTCGCTGAGCTCCTCCCACGAAGGCTTCGTGCTATCAGACGAGTCTGCCCACATGAATGGTTTCAAGCCCCATCCCGGGTCTCAGTTTGCAGATCTCCCCTGCTGCTGCGCCTCGAGACCGAGTACGTACCTGACCACGCTGCCGTCGCATGGCTTCCACAAAGGGAGCAAGGACTGTACGCAGCCTGGGCAGCTAGTGGTCGGCCGTGGATTTCCCTGTGGTGATCGCTCTTCGGATCAGACGAGCATCTGACGCCATGATCAACCGGAGCCAATCTGATACAAGGATATTATTTTCAAACGGCGCCGGCAAGTGGATGCACTACCCTCAGGGCGGGCCTCGGCGAGCACGTATCACCTACACCCACACCAAAGACCCATACCCATGGTCGAGACAGGGACCACCACGTTGGGCGGTTGAACCACTCGGGAGGCTCAAGAGCCCCGGCCAAAACCTACCTGTGGGGCCTGCTCAGGATTCTCTGAAGGCTTTACCTCAATGCGTGAGGCGCCCTGCTTTACCTTGCCGCAACTGGAAACTCTTTGCTGCACTTGACCTCCCTTTCCCTCTTGTACCTATTGCTTGCTACTACCGCCGGAGAGCTGGCCTCCCTTCCAAATTATTCACCCTCGACGCATTGATACCGGACAGGGGTGAGTTGCCTCCAGCGCTGTGTGGCCCATTGCTGTCTCTTGGAACATGGACTGAACCCTCCCCTCCTCCCCAGGATGCCAGGCTTGCCCTTCTCGGATCGCCAAACAGATCTCCTTTTCAGCCACCTCTCCACGCTTTATGCGTTGTCGGCACTGCCTTGCTTCTATTCCCCTGGCGCCGTTGCTAGTTCGTGCCTGGTGCTCCTGGCTCCCTCCTGTTGAGTGACTGCTCGTCGTTGTCGTCGTCTCCCCGAGAATCGTCACCGCCGACAACTTTGACTATAACCTCCGTACATTTCTGTCTGCCCAGTCTTGAGCCCATCTCTTTCATGCTCATCAGGCGACTAGAGGAGTACTTGACAGTTTGGACCGGATTCTGTACCATATCTGTTCAACGCATCTCTTCACCCGATCCTGATCTTGATCTCATCGACGGTGGCTTACTCTGGGCGACTTCATCGGGCGTCTCTGGCTGGTCCACACTCGACTTCAAAGGCATCGTCCCAGCGCGTCTCATCCGTCTCAAGGGCATCCGTCCAGCTAGCCTGGAAAGCTGCTCGTTGCTTGTTTCGTTCGGCTTCTTCGGTTTCCGATTCGATTGGGGGGTTCAAGCCATATCTTCTTCTGCCATCTTTCGGATGGCCATTGCTCGACTCTCCGGCTCCTGGGATTTGGTGTTTCAAGTGTTTGAATCTACTTCGGAACTGTCAGTGCCACTCAAACGTTGATCCCGTCCTGGAGTTCGACAACCTTATTCCTCTTTGCTATCCCTGCCACGGATCGTACTACAAAGTACCAAGATATCCCATCCCGTCCACGTCCAACCTACATCGTGACACTTGACAACATCTCCACCTACTTCATCAGACAAACTTACAACATTTAATACCGAGACACCCTCCACGGGGGCTTCTTCGCTTCCTACCTTTCTCGCCTCCTGTCACCCTCACCAGGAAGCCACGACCTTGGATCATCACTGCCAGATCAAACACCACCGGCCAGGTCCTCATCAAGGTCACCGTCATCTCGTGTCACATACCTGAGCCGACAAACAACTCACTATCTTTGTGGCCCTGGATGGGTGCTTAGTGCTTGCCTGACATAAGAACGACGAAGACGTCTCCCCGGGACCTTTTACGTGTGAGCCTCACATAACAATCACCTGCCGAAGGGACTTGTACGACATCCGAGGACAATTAGTGTTTGTCCAGTGAACCGGCGGAGTACTGCGAGTATCACCCTACGAGGTCTGACGCTACGAGGCACTGTTTGCCCTTTCCCTTCATAAGACAGCTGGCTGCCCAAGAAGGTTGGAGGTGCTCGCCCGAGTTTTTCTAAAACGAAGAGGTGGTAAACACAAGTACGAAAGCATTGGACTATCTGTCCTCGCCGATTCGGCTATCACAACCTGGCACATTACAACAGCAGAGGTCAGTCATCCATATTGATCCTTGCTTTTGGTGGCATTGTGATCTAGGACACAGACTGGTCCTTTGATCCTTCGCCGCCTCGTCCATGGGGGTCAGTCGAAGCTTACGTTTTTGACAGGTATTGCCTCTACCACAAGCGGCTCAATGAATGTCACTTCGCTACTAAATACGTCGGGAGCGGCGCAAGCCGCGGGTGCAAGGCGCGCTTCAGGCCCGGTCACCTTGGGTGGCTATGAAGGAGACAGAATGGTGCCGGTTCGAACCTCGAGCGAATCGAGACTGGCCGGACGAAGCAGGACACCTTGGGATGCTGGTGGATACTCTCTACCATTGACTCTGAATGTCAAGAACGTACAAAACTCACCAGCTGCCAAACCTTCCTTCTACACAGAGGCAACACCAGTTGACAGCGTTGGCTCGACCAGCCCAAAGTCACCAAAGCACAAGTTCTCGGACAGCCGCAGCAGTCTCTCTTCATACACAACGATGTCGTCAAATACCTCGAGTCACTCTCGATCGCATTCGAGAATCTCATCACTGTCCACAGTGAGCGAGTACCAGCCGATGAACTCTTTCATGTCTGATTCGACCCCAACGGAAAGGAGGATGTCCGATCCCGACTCGATGACGTGCCCAACCGTTGTTGAAATTCAACCTCCTTCCCCATCTAGGAGGGGCTTCGACGACGTCTCCCCTGACGCCTCAGACAATGATAGCCCAATGCATTCAGACCGACCCCGATCGCCCTCAGATGCGATTCTGGTTCGAAACCGAGCGCTCGCGGGAAGCGCAAGGTACGTGGAAGTGGAATTCACAATACTCATTGTTTGGTTCTCAATACCTGTCGTTTGGTTTTGTCTTTTCATCCAGTGTGCGAGCCCCTCTATTGTTCAGATGTGAATGGCTTCGAGATTGTGGGGGACCCACTTAGCCCAGTCACTTCTTTTCAGTTGTAATTGTTCGTCCACATTGTGACCCATCCTTGCTCTGGTTGGCAGGCTGGCAATTGTTCATTTGGTATTCTTGAGCTATTTCTTGTCAACTGCTTCTCGGACAGCTCACATTTAAGATCACGGACCTGATCTCTTGGGATGCTTTTCTTTCATCAGCAACCACGACGTGTCCATCAGATGTGCTGACTTTCACAACTGCAGTCCAAGCGATTCCAAGATCATTAACTCTTTCCTGCGGCCTGATTCGCCCTCGGCCTCCATTTCCCGGGCACACAAGAGGACGGTATCAGCCCCAGACTTCCCCTCCCTTCAACAGCGATCTCACCACTATCCCTCATTTGGCCCTATGGCGGAGCCCACTCCCCCCAAGTCGCCGCAGGCGGACGAGCAGCAGTCCGTTGGCTCGGATACTGCGATGCCCACCTCGCCAGCTGAGAACACCCAAACGGCCCCGGTGCTTCCTCGCTCCACCCCACCTGAGCCCAAATGCATGTTCGTTGATCCGTGTACCACTGGATCTTCGCTCAGGAAGGCCATTTCTCACATCTTTGGTCGAAACAAGCTCTGTACCAAGGCCATCCCTCATGGAATCTGGGTTCACTACTGTCGCAAGCACTACCAGCGATCTCGTTATCGCAACGCTACAGACTACGCGATTCGGCAAGTCGAGCTTGTTCTGATCCAGATCGAGAAAGTCCACGACTGGAGCGAGGAGAACATTAAGACCGGTCGGCGAGGAGAAGGCGTGCTCAAGCACTGGACTTTGCAGGCTCGTAAGCGCGAAGCCAAGCGTCTTCAGGAGTCTGACTCACGAAAGCGTCGTTTCAACGAGGAAGACGACGATGACCAGGAGTTCAGCAGCGGAACGGCGATCCCTGGCTGGCTACAAGACAAGCTGAACAAGGATTACGGAACCGAGGAGATGCTTGCCATCATCAAGGATGTTAAGGCCCGAATGGACGCTGGGGAGATCCAGCAGATACCCGACATCGAGATCCTCCCCGAGATCATCACCGATGGCAATGAGTCGAGGCCCAAGGCAACTGTCCGCCGCACCGGTAGCAACGGCAGCGGCCACCGTCACACCAAGTCTGAGGTGTACCGCGCCCCTCCCTCCATGAGCAGCTACAACGGTCGCCCGGGCATGGCATTCGGTCAGGATAACAAGCGCTTCCGCACTGGCGCCAGCACCTACCAGATGCCCATCCACAACTTGACTCATCGCTCGCTGAGTGGCATGAATCAAGGCTACCCGTATCAGATGGGTAACGGGTTTGCAGCCATTGCTGAGAACCAGGCCGACCCTAACTTCTGGAACCCTCAGCCGTACAGTAGCAATACTGTCCTGCCCGCTCCTGTTCCTCAGCGCCACGTCAGTGTGCCTATGACTCCGGACAACAACACTGTCCAGTCTTATGCGCCTCAGAGCCGTCCTATGCACGTTAGAAGCGTGTCAGAGAACCCTGTGCTGCACAACTCTGGCCATGGCCCGACTGGATTCCGCCCTTACGCCTCGCAACCCAACCAGGGTTTCCAGCAGCAGGAGATGTTCGCCAACTACCCGCCGCCTCAGGGCTATGGCGGACCCCCGACTTACCAGGGACAGAGTTATGACCCAAACATGGGCTCCAACGACCCTAACACCCGGTTCTTCGGCCAGATGGACGGAACCTTCGATGGTGGAGCCGATTGGGACAGCCCGCGCAACGGCCACGCTCGCGTTCAGAGCACGTCCTCTATGCATCCAGCACACATGCAGCGACACTTGTCTATGTCCGGTGGCCCCCCATCGATGAGCTCCCTCCCATCGATGAACGGCATGGGTAACAACGGCATGCACACTTATGGCTACGGAGACTACCAGCAGCACCAGCAGCAGCACCGCTACTAGCTGTCTTGCATCCCAGCATTGCACAAGTTCTTCAAAGATCCAATTCAGGATTCATTTCTCAAATTCAAAGTCTGGATGTTCAATTTCCGGGTGCCTTTGCCTCTTGGACTCTCATCGTTGAGATTTAGTTTGTTTTGGGCGTAGGGGCACGCTACGTTTTTTGGTACGGTCGGCGACGGGGACGGCGAAACTGGAGAAAGAGGGGGGGGCTGGTCTGGTCAGGCCATCATTCGAGATACCACGTGTTGCGCTTCCTTTCTTTTATCACATGATCCTTCCTAATACTTGATGTCATCAACGCTCCTCCTTGCACCAGCATGGGGATACTGCGGCGGGTTTCTTCCGCGCGTCTAGTTCTCATTCCACAAAAAGGCGAAACGGCTGTTGGCGTTGGGGTCCTTACGACGAAATGATTCGAAGACGCAATGGATATTTGAGGTCCTCCATTACTTTCCTTAATTAATAAGCTATTCCCGCCCGTCTGTCCAGTTGAATCCGTGCAAGGTATGGTGGAGGAATAACAGCTGAAGATGACGGACAGAATCTGGCTTATTGGGCCTGCCTGCGGAGGGAAAAGAGGAGTATGTCACTTGCGTTGGTCATTGTGATACGCCATCGCGTTGCCCTGGTGGACATTAGTTTAGACAAAGGACCCATATCATGATTATGTGAAAGAAAAGTTCTCTGCTTCGTGTGTGAATCTGGTGATTAGTCTCACTGTGGTCTCATCCTAGCCTGCAGCAAACGAGCATTCACTTTCACTCCAGCTGCCAGCCTAGCATCTGCCCCGGCCTTCCCCAATATGTGCGATGACTTTGCAAGCCCCCGCAAGCAGTTGCTGGTCTGAAGTGATGAACCTGCCGATCTTTGAACCAGCCCGTAGCAGCCTTGAAAGGAGCTTCAGGAGCTCCTCCATTCCCGCGCTAGTAATGGATTGTGGAAGGATAGTAGCGAAGACAGCTACCGAAAGTAATCGAGTCTTTATCAACACCCCCATGCCACCAGGGCTGTGGCTCCCGCCATTGTACTGGAAAATCTCCACACACCATTCCGACCCGTTTGTAGCTTCTCAACATTGGCGTCATATTTCAGCATCGACGGGAAACCGTTTGCTAATTTGAGACTTGCCACAAGGTAATATCGGACTTGCAACATGTTTGAACTATTCGGGTGGATCGCGTGCCGTAAGCACTCGGAGACTAACAGAAGAAGACGGCTCTGTCCGTAGATGCTCCAACATGTTACAGGACGCCAGCACAGTAAGTCGCGTTCTGGAAACCCCATCCAAGCCACATAAACACGAGGCACCGAACTCGTCGAAGCCCAGCGCAGAATGGCCACAGAATCTCATCCCGACCAGGTCCTCGCATGAACCGGGAGCTCCAGGCGCAGCCATAATACGACACCGGGATAAGCACGGACTGGAACCAACCAGTCGGGGACATCGTCGGGGCATATTACACTGCCCCGAAAGGTAATTTTGAGGCTATGTTAAGGGAACGAGGGATATAGTAACGTCCAAGGGTCCAAGAGCGTTGGTTTTCAGAGCAGAGAGAATAAGCCGAGCAGCCCAAAGCCGCCAGACACGCATGAGCCGACAGCTGGGATGACGGGCTTGATCGGGCAGACTTCTGATTAGCATTCGAGCAAAACCTGGGACGAAAGACTCGAGCGGATAAGGAGAGATAGATAGAAAGCGGGCGCAACGGGCAATGCGAACCTGTCGAAACTTGGCCGGAGAATCAGGCCACCGGCTCATAATCCAGAGAGCGGATTGGAGGCGGGAATACAGAGGTGGAATAGATCGGATGGTGCTCATGTCCCAAATCTGGAGAAACCACTACCTCGGGACGAATGAGATCACCGCACGCAGAGAAAGAACAGAGGGGTAGAATTCTCGTCATCAGCCTTGTTGGTGGTGGCGGTGAGACCGCCGAGTCCACAGGTCTATGCATGCATGAGGTCTGCTTGGGTGCCCGCTACGCAGCCCACGGCTCCCCCCCCTCCCGGAGCCTTCTAGGGGATGACCTCCTACGGAACAACCTCTAATTTTCCTACTGGGATGACATCCTATCCTCCTACATAATAAAATCTTATAATATGGCCTCGCAATTCCTAAAGCATAACTTCCTACAAGGCAATATTTGATCTTCCGGAAGGTAGACTCTCGCAAAATAACCTCTTGTAGAACAACCACACGTTAGAACAATGTCTTACAGGACAACATCCTAAGGAATCACCTCTAAAGGAGAACCTCAAGATGGACTGTGCACAGGATGACTTCCAATAAACCAGAAAGGTACTCAGGTGAACCAAAGGGGCTCTGCTCTGACATCATACAATTGTTTTGGAGGTGTGACGGTATCACGGTAGTAATGTATGTGACACACGAGATGATTAGCATGGGAAAATTGATCTACGTTCAGGTTTCAGTGAAAAGTCTTATGCGTTCAAAAATATAGTATGATATGGTATGATTAAGCAACTACTCGTAGTCTTTGGCATGACGAGAACAAAATCGGCGGAACAGGGGACATGAGCGCCGCTCGCTATTAGTCCTCATATATACTGTGGTTCAAGGCTCTAGCAGGAGTGATAGAAATTCTCAGAGCAGATCATTTACATATACACCTGTGCACGGCAAGGGTATCTTGAAATCAAAAATGCAGGTTAGCCGAGTTCTTCAACAAGAACTCGAATTGTGGCTGGCGGAAGTCGTCGGCTATCAGGCTCGCCTTGTCAGCATCAAACTGGATCAATTGTTTACTGGACGCCCAGTCTGGCCACTTGATGAGCTGCTCGCCCTCTGTTGCCCTGGTGCCGCCGGACGCGTCGTTGGGATCCAGGTTGTACGCAAAGTTGAGGAAGTAGTTGACGATGGCCGAGGCGGCAAAGTTGTCCTTGATGCCGTAGAAGACTTGGATGAGATCGCTGCCATGGAAGGTCCCCAGCACGGGAGTTCCCTGGTCGTACTGGCTCAGATACGACCAACGCTTGACGCCCGGCTGGATCCCGGTCGTGATGTTGAGCACTGCCCGCCGGGACATTGTGAAGACGGCGTCGCCGAGAAGTGCGGCAATGCGCTTGAACTGCGGGTAGATGTTGTTGTCATCGCCTGTGTCGAAAGGTGAGCCCTGGGCCGGGTCATCAGGATAGACATCAACAAATTGGTCCACGATCTGCGGGTCGGTGTTGGTGAAGTACAACGTCTTGAGGTAGTCCTTGAACTCGTCTCCGGTGGTGATGTTGCTGGTAAAGAGGCCGAAGAGGGTGCCCTCGTCCTTTTGGTCACCGAGAATGAAGGGGACCTGAGGAAGATTGCCAGAGGTCGCGAGAGCCTCGGGTGACGCCATCAGGAACTTTCCGTCTGGACGCGGCAGGTAAGATAGGGCAAGGGAATTGAATGAAAGGATTCCAGGCACTGAGTTCATTGACTTGAGAAGTTCCTGGGGTAAGATGTTGTCAGTGAAGCTCACAAAACTGCTAGCACACCATATTGTAGACAAATAACAGCAGTACTGTACGGCAACGCATGCTTACCTGGTACTCTGCCTGGCGCAAGCAGTTTAACGTGTCTTCCTCTCCAGCACATCCAACCCCCTGGACCACGGCGTCGTAGACTTGCTGTGCCTTCGCACTGTCAACTGGATCGGTCGGCACAGCGGAGCCAGAATTCATAATTGCCCCTCTGAAGAGAGATTTCCCCTTGTACGTTATGTCACCTGGAAACCACCGTCAGCCTGCCGAAAAGCACCTTGTTAAAGGGCGAGATCTTACCGTTGTTGGCTATCAACTGATCAAAGATAGAGATCGCCCCAGCGCTCTCGCCCCACAACGTGACCTTGTCGGGATCACCTACATATGAAATTAGTGTGGGTTGAGAGGAATATTCATAGTGTTGGGTAAGGTAAGGTACTCACCTCCAAAGGCCGCGATATTGTCAGCCACCCACTGCATACCCAAGCGTTGGTCTAGCAGGCCAAGATTGGCGCTGCCCTCAGCCAGTACTTCTTTGCCTGCGAGGAAACCGAACCCACCCACGCGATAGTTGACCGCGGCGAACACGACGGGCTTGCCAAGCTCGACCGACCGCGCGACGACGTTTGAGCCATCGTACATCGCAGTGCTGCCGAGCTCAAAGCCGCCCCCGAAAATCCACAGCATTACGGGGAGGTTGTCTCCCACCTTGGTGCCGGCCGGCCGCTGGACGTTGACTGTCAGGCAGTCCTCCTGGCCCCCGATGATGTTGTTTTTGAGCAGAGGCGAGTCGACCACCGTCTCCAGGACATCGGCCGCGACTCCTGGGACGTTTGGGATCTGGATGTCCTCCCCAAGCAAGAACTGCGGGCACTGCTTGGGCAATAGAGTCGTGGCATCGACATTTCCTAGAGAGCGGCTCGGGTCCAGTGGCACGGGAGGCCTGAGGCGGTTGTTCCCTACGGGAGGTTGGGCGAATGGGATTCCCTTGAAGTTCTCGACGAAGCCGCCAGCGGAGCCGATAAAGGGGAGCACGCTGCCCTCGATGGTGGCTTCGGGCGTCGTGGTTTTGACAGTGGGCCCGAACAGGCGCTTCTCTTTGGTAGACTTTATCCTCGGGGCTGCCTCGGCCCCTGAGCAGAGGAGCAGGAGGAAAACGAGTGTTGAGACCATCCTGAACATCTAGACGAAAGACAGACAGGATTCAGCGGAGCACAACGAGGGCTGGGTTGGCTGTACAGGAGTGACCGTATACAAGCACAAGTGAGTGGTTGGCGTGATCATCCCCTCTGCTGGAGCACTCGAGACCATCGTGGACAAGCTGGTATTCTTTTATTATTCCATAAACAACCCCCGCCGACACATTCAGTCTTTCGGCATTACATCATGTTGGAAATCATGCACGTGTATGATGAACACGGGAGACAACATTCGGAGCAGAGTCAAAGTTCCCGAGGCTACCAGAAAGCGAGTACGCCTGACAGCTGACTCCAGGGCTGAGAGTCGTGCTGTGTGGGAGAGGTATCAATGCCGCTGGCTGAGGGGCTTCGAATGGAATTCCCGCTTTGGGACAATGGTTGAACCACCACCCCTGAGGAGCGCCAACGAAACCATCCAGGGGAGGCAGGCAAACAGTGAAGGAGGTTCCCATCGCCTGGTGAGCGGCCTTGTGCGTGGCCGCCGTTGATATGCAGCCCTGCCCTTGGTCGGCACAAGGCACACAGCAAAGTCGGACGAAGTGAGGGGAATGTGGCTTCGGCACCACCACCACCATCACCAGGACTGGGGTTTGGGATTGGCCATCCGTTCCTCGCGGGGTTAGGAAGTTCCCTAGCACTTGGGCAGCGTGGGGAGGCAGGATGCGATGAAGATCGCCTCCCGCGGGCCTAATGAGAAATGTCTAGTCGGGCGGAGGAACAAGACCTTGTCTAGATCTGTAAAGTTGAGGTGATGGCCGGGTGACTGGACGACAGGGTGCACAAAAAGGGCAGTATCCAGCGTCAACCATGCTCCTCGTATTCGCACTGGCATGTGGGAGCCTGTGGTGAATTACCCAGAAAGGCCGAGCATGATTTACCTGAGACCTGGGCAGGGCAGCGCGACGAGGACATGAAGGAGCATTAAAACTGTCGAGAGAAGACGAACCCTGTGGCAGAGGAGGGGTCGTCTGCAGAGCAGGCTAAGGAAGGCCTTGGCGCGAACACTACAACCATGATTCTGGAAGAGGAGCTTGTTCACCGTGGTGGTGGGCCGGACGGCGAGCGCTGTTCCCCGCCTCGGTGCCGCCTCGGGCGCAGCCTCAGGCGCAGCAGGTTTGGACGAGTTCGCGCCGGCGCGGGATATGCAAGGCAGACACGGCATGACGAAATGTGTCTGGAGAACAGATGAAGACACGGGTGGGTCAGATGGTCTGGTTGAAGCTGACGTCGATGGACCAAGTGCGTGCGTGTGTGCTTTCCGCAGGACGACGTTGGAATAACCTTTTGGGAGGACTGCTGCACCAAGGGGCCGGCTGGCTGCCAGGCTGGGGTCCCTCAACAAGGCCCGGATGGACTTCTCACGAGTATTCTCACGAGTATTCTCACGAGTATTCTCACGAGTATTCTCACGAGTATTCTCCAGTTGGATTGATGCTTGATCTTCAGGGACAGCCGCCCCAAAGGGCGTGAACACTGTCAGCAGCATACTCTGCCACTAGATTGCATGCGACCTCTATTTGCCCAAGTCCCATTTGGCAACAGCATTCCATTTCTCTTGGCAGACCCGGCCCTGGCCGTCTCGGGGATGAAACACTAACAGTGCCATCCGTGGGTCTCCAGGGACCTGTGCGCTAAGAGACGTCCATGACGACCCCTTCCCATTGCAATGGCATTTTCTTTGTACACGACAACGTTCTGCATCGACCGAGTGCTGCTCCTCACATGCGATACCTGCCAGTCTTGTTTCGCCCCTTCTGATCAAGCGAGTCTTCATTGAGCGTGTGCTTCCCAGCATACGGCCCTGCTCCGGATCTGCCCCCGGTGGACACCTACCTCTCTCGCCCTGCCTCAGCTTTTCCTACAAACCGCCACGGCCATTGGCAGGCCTGGACGAGCTCAAAATGGTGTCTGCACTATATGCCCTGGCTGGGGCCGTCTTAGCATATGGTGCCTTGTCTTATTTCAATGGCATGCGCTATCGCATCGCAGCTGCCAGGCGGTCAGGACTGCCATATGTGGTCACCCGTAAGTCTCCCACACATCTCTGCCGCCTTGGCGGGCCGTACCTATTGCTAATCCATATGTTAGCCGTATCGCCCTTGAGCCATTATTGGCTGTTGACGTTCAAGATATGGACGCCCCTGATCAAGACCCTGCCCAAGTCATGGTGGGAGAGCTGGATAGAGTAAGACTTCAGTGTGACGGTTGATAGGTGTATGCGCGCACCCCGTACATGGCAGTTCAACTGACAGTAGAACCCCATAGTATCATGCAGCCTGACTGGGCATATCGCCTCCTCCGTGAGCCATGGGACCGGCTCGGCGATAGCTTTTTGGTGGTCTCGCCGTTCAAAATCATCATGTGGACATCCAGCGCAGAAGCAATCCACCAGATAACTGCTCGGCGCGAGGCCTTCCCCAAGGACACCTCGGCCTACGAGATCCTGGCCATCTTTGGGCGGAACATGCTCACCACCGAGGGTGCTGAGTGGAAAATGCACCGCAAGGGGGTGTCGCCCAGCTTCAACGAGCGAAATGCCGCCTATATCTTTGGCGAGTCGATCCATCAGACTCAGGGGATGATATCGCAATGGATGGGCGATGACGCTGAAAGCAGGCAGAGGACCAGCAGTGCCACCATCAACACTATTGAACACGACACCATGACCCTTGCACTGAATATCATAGCCCATGTTGGGTTTGGGCTGAGGTTCTTTTGGCCGGGCCAGAAGATGCCGGATGACCTGAGCGTCCAAAACAAGAAGTACGCCAGTTTTGAGCCTCCAAAGGGCCACTCTTTGACCTTTGTGGACTCATTGGCCACGGTCCTCGAAAGGATCCTTGTGCTCCTGCTCACGCCCCAGTGGCTTCTGAAATACCTTCCATTCAAGGCAACCCAAGAGGCGCTGGTCGCTTACAACAATTACGACAAGTACATGCAAGAATTCCTAGAAGACAAGATCGAGGAAGCTCACAGGGGCGCCAGTAGTGTCGGTATGGACATTATGGGCCAGCTGGTGCGAGCCACCTATGGTGACAAGGGCAAGAACGAGAAGACGGGCGAGCAACTCAAGATGACAGACGAGATGATCAAGGGTAACGCCTTCATAATCATCGTCGCCGGCCACGAGACGACAGCTAATACCCTGCACTTCACCCTCTGCGAGCTTGCCAACAACCCAGCGGCGCAGCGTGCCCTTCAGGCCGACGTGGACCGCCTCTTCGGGCGCGACAGCGACCCATCGACGTGGAACTACGAGAAGGACATTAACGCCCTGTGTGCCTCGAACGTCGCGGCGTGCATGAACGAGGCATTACGGCTCATCCCGTCGGTTGTGGACATCCCGAAGCACGTCAGCCCCGGTCAGGAACAGGCGATCACTCTGGATGGCGACAAACACGTGCTGCCAGAAAACACCATGATCATCCTCAACACGGTCGGCGTGCACCGAAATCCAAAATACTGGCCGACGAAGCACACGGGTGGGGCCTCGGGGGAATTGAATGATCTAGACGAGTTCCTCCCGGAGCGTTGGTACCGCCCCTCACTGACCAAGGCGGCGGAGGCGCAAGAAGAAGAGGAGACGGAGGACTTTGGCGGGTTCAAGGGCCGCGACACTAGCGAACAACTATACAGACCGGTACGAGGCTCCTTTATACCATTCAGCGATGGTGCTCGCTCTTGTCTGGGCCGACGGATTGCGCAGGTCGAGATGCTGGCTGCGCTCGCCGTGCTTTTTCAAAAGTACAGCATTGAGCTTGCGGTTGACGAGTGGGCGTCGGACGAAGACGTCGCTGGCATGACGCTGGAAGAGCGGACAGAAGTGTACGAAAAGGCGAGAACCAAGTCCAGGGAAACGATCAGGCAGGCGACTTCGATACTGACGCTGAAGTTGCACGGGAAACTCAAAGTTCCTGTCCGGTTGGTGGAGAGGGGGCAGGAGAGGTTTGTGAGTGCGGTGGACGTCTGATGTAACAACATACCACGCGTGAACATGGCAGCAATCGCCGGGCACAAATATAGCGTCACGTCTATGGGATTTGTAGTATACACGGAGTCTGGTTGAAACTTGACAGTGAAGACAGCGCAGTCTGCATCACGCCATCAATGATGTTGTTGGCCGACTGTCGAGTTGGGGGCATTCAGGAGTACGCGAATTAGGCACCTCATATTGTGTGTCTTCACGAATGGCTCCCTACCCGCATCCTACGAAACGATACCATCAAAATGAGACGCGAGGGTGAGATGGCATGATCTGGGATCGACAATGACTTGCCAACCAGCAACCGAGCAAATTACCCATAATGGTCTCATTTTGGGACGAGCTGGCAGCCGTGGATCGCAAATACTATTGGTACCCTCTCTGCAGACAGACAAAGAAATGGCCCCTCGGACTAACCACCTCCAGCCCCCCTGATTTCCAAAAATGTACAAGGTGTGGCCCAAGCTCCAAGCTGGAGAAGCTAGGTCACGTCCCCGCTCACAGGTCCACATTACTTACCTTAGGTACCCAGCCAACTGGCACCCCCCCCCCNNNCCCTGCCCACCAGGGTCATCTGCCACAACACGCAGACCACCCCCCTCCCCCCAAAACATTGAGATCAACAACATAACCCGCCCGCACCACTCGTGTCTCGGCTACAAACACACCCAGTCCAACATCTCTGTTGTGTCGTTGATGCCCCATTACAGTAAATACTATCGCCCGCAGAACATCTGCCTATCGCACACAGCTCACAAGCATCACACTCTCATCGCACCCTCCACGCGACCATATCCGCCCCAGCAACGGCACTGACATCATGTCGAGCTCATCGAATAGCTTCCTGCGCGGCCAGCGCAAGTCTGACCTCCTCGAGTTGGCCGAGACTGTTGGTCTGGAAAAGTATGTCCCGGATTTTTTTCCTTCTTTGATCTTGTTTGGTCTTTGCATCATGAAACTCCTTTGCGACGCGCGGAACTTGCATCGCAGCCCGCCCATCGCTTCATGGCCGGCCTTGCTGTCGCAGCCGTCGCATCGCGCCCGTCTCGCTCGGCTAGGTTGCGCCTGAGCAGCGACGCGCCTCGTCGCCAGCCATATGCGCGGCCCCAATAGAGTCCCACTCTCTCTTGCAAGTAGAAAGCACCTCGTCGCTAACACGCACTGCCGATTCCAGCACCGATGGTTTGAAGAAGAGTGATCTCGAGGTCGCGCTTGACGACTTCCTCGCCGAGAACTCGAACAAGTTCAGCAAGAACCCGGCAACTCAGCCTTACTACCAGGCA
The DNA here is from genome assembly GCA_000800745.1 of Diaporthe longicolla. Classification (NCBI taxonomy): domain Eukaryota; kingdom Fungi; phylum Ascomycota; class Sordariomycetes; order Diaporthales; family Diaporthaceae; genus Diaporthe; species Diaporthe longicolla. The sequence goes on along the minus strand of JUJX01000158.1, from coordinate 38,349 downwards.
CGCGCTCGCGCGATAGGTTCGCCAGTGAAGAAGGAGGCGCCACCACCTGCTGAAGCCCCCAAGACCGCGAGGCGAAGGGCCGCAAAGGCGGCCGAACAGAACATCGCCGCTACTGCCGGGTAAGTTGCGCCGTCCTACTCGGCCCCGGCGCGTCTTGTGTCGCACCCCGACGCCGGGCCGTGTAAACAAGGCACAACACGCTAACGAGTTGCTACCAGTGATGACTCTGAACTGGCCCTGACCTCCGCGACGCCGGGCCGTGCCATGTCCCTTGCTCGCCGCATCCCGCTCCCCGCCTCGCCGGCCGACGTTGCCCGGGTCGTCGACGAGCGCACCGTCGCGCTCCGCGAGCGCGTCGTCACGCTGTACGAAGACTCGGGTGTCAAGGAGGTCGCATACAACACGCGCGACTCGCTGTCCACCGTCACCTCTATCTTGTTCTGCATCAACGCGTTCGAGCTGTATCACCTGCGGAAAGAGATCCTCTCGGACCGCTACGCCTTCACCATCCCGGCCATCTCGGCGCTAGGGACGTCGGACTACCCCGTCGAGGTGCCCGACATGTTCCTGTTGCTGACGAGCTCCTTCTGGAATCCGGCGCTGCTCTGGGCTTTCACCAGCGTGGTCGTGCCTTCGTTCTTCGGCTTCTACTTCAACCTCTCTGCCGCGCACTCGCAACCTGGCCGCGGGAGGAGGGGCTCGCAGCCCGAGACCGTGGTTGATCCGCTGACCTTCAGCATCGCCAAGGCGGTCATCACGTACGTGATCTATCAACAGGGCGTCACCTTTGGCGGCTGGGTCGACCAGACCTCCGTGGCGCGTATCAACTCGGCCATCTACGGAGGCTGGAAGGGGGTCATCGTCGGCGCCGCAATCACGGGCATTGCAAGCTTCTACGACGCTGTCTTGCGGAAGTAGCGATCTCGCTAGTTGTGCGCGGCGAATGGGCCATGGGGCTCTCGCTACCATGGCGTACTAGCCGCTATCCCACCACATATTGAACTATGCTAGGCATGCGATGCAGTCTCGGGGCGTGGTGGATCCCGCTGTTCAGAGAAGGGCGTTACAAGGCGAATACGGCGTTGTGGCGTCCAGGGCCTACGGCTCCCCTTTTGACCAGATACCTCCCTTTGATTCTTTCGGCTATGTCCTTTCAAGAGGGCAAGACATGGCACACTTATCACCGCGGGAGCCTTGTGGTTGACGTTCGCAGACTTTGGGTAAACACTAGGGTGTTGGATCCGGGGGTGACTTTTGTTGCGAAAGTTGAATGCTTACGTTCGGGTCTGACGCATTGGACTTGTCTTTTTTTAGTTGTTCGGAGACTCCGGCGATGGGGGCGGCTATGCGTGCTCTTACGGTCTTTTCGCTCGCCCGAATTGCTGGTTAGAAATACGTACAGCATGGGATGAGCTTACGCGGGTTTATATTGGGTAAATGTTACGAGGCACGGCACGACAAAGTTCTGAATCATTATTGATATCCTTCACGAGGAAATTGCCGCCAGTATCGCAGTGAGACTTGTGTGCCCGTGGTGTTCATCCCCACTTCTCCTGTGAGAGAGGGGCATTGTCGGACGGGTGGTGGTCAGATTCGCTGGTGTTCAACGGGCGCATTTACCGACAGCGTGGCCCGGACGACGAACGCATGAAGCAAGCTTGAAGCCTTTCCTCGTCGGAGTTTTCATGCTGCAGACGGTGACGCACGCTCGGGGATTTCAAAAGGCGAAAGGGCGAGAGGGCAAAGATCTTGCGCCCGGCGCGGCGTGGGGAAACGAGCGGCAGTGTCTTCAATGCTGTGTGTACAACGCATACACGGGCCCCATGCCGGTCTGTTGCTGTTCTATCGACTCACCTGAAGGACAGAATAGGAGGAACAATGCGTATTGGAAATTTGCGTCTTTGCCCGAGCGAAATACCCGGAAGGGCAATCTGCTTTGGCCGATCGGATGTGCCTTGACGCTCGGCGGGCTTGGTAATAAAGCCGCGTGGCCGGCCGGTGCATCATCCAACCCATTGGCATCGGGAGGAAGGGAACAGGAAGATAGATGAACAGGGCTCCCAGAAAATGAGCTCCCAGGAAAACAATAGGTAGAGAGCTGAAGGGGGTCTGCGTCCATAGGTGGGATATGGCCGCCGGCGATAGGTTTAATGCGCCAGGAAGCCGAGTGAGACTGAACCGGCCGGTCCTTTACGTTGACTACTACTACTGCCCTCACCGACCCCTCCGTTGGACAACTGACAGTTAATGATCCCCAGTAGTGACGACATCATGGTCCCTGTTACACTCTCTCGCAGTGCTTCTTTCAACCTCGCGTAGGATAAGCTCTTATAGAATAACCTCGTATGAGACAACCTCTTAACCTCGTCTATGATCACTTCTTACAAGTCTACACCAGGGGGGGATAAGCCACGGGGGCTCTGTTATGATATCATGTTATCTTTATGGAAGATGTGGCGGTGTTGCGGTAACAGTGTGCGTGAGAAGACCCTTTGAAGATCTCGAGGCAGAAGCAAGATCCTGGCCCCCGAATAAAGTTCTGCGAGCCCCGTGAGAGCTGAGTGCGGTGCCCCTCTCCGGGGGCCACATGCGGGCGGCCCTGTGTGCCTGACCAGACGCTATCTAGGTGGCCCGGTGTGATGCCCAATATCCACATGCTCAGCTACGACGCTGGGCCGCCAGCTGCACGAGTGAGGGCTCGCGGTTGGCTCCAGTCAGCGATAGACATGGAGGTCTAGCAGTATGGGGTCTAATGGAAACGGAAGGGCCCCCCATCAAGTACGCAGTAGGCTAATCCGGCTTAGGACGTGGGAATTGTCGAAATGGCCGACAGAGCTGCGTGCTGCGCCTTGCTGTGGTGCGAGGGCAAGGGTTCTATTTCTGCCGTTGTCAAAGGAAACACAATGCTGGCCGTAGAAGGAGAGAAAGAGAAAGAAAAGTGACGTGCCCCGGGGCCGGCGGCCATGTCCACATTTGGGAACAAACACCTCCTGAAATTCATGCAGTTACCCGTTCAGCCCCTTGGGGGCATTGAAGGGTGTGGCAGGNGGCGCCCCAGCCCCGAGGACCCCAAGTATCATGCGGCAGGGGCGAACGGGGAAGATGTGTGTGCACAGCGGGTCGGTGTCGGGCTCGGTGTCGAAAGAAGGAGACGGCCACAGAGCGACCGACAGAGCGACATGGAGTAGTTCCGGGGAGAAGAACAGAGTGAGGTAAATGCAGCAAGCCAAACAGGCGAGTGGACAGGACGGTGGGATGTTTTGACAATAAGCTTTCGGCAAGACGCCAAGCAACGTTCAGCAGCAGGCCACTGCTGAGCTATGATGGCCATGCTCGTGCTCTTAATCGCAGGCGAGGCCCCATTACGAGCTTTTGCTTGGATCTTTTGGGCTGAGTTGGGCGAGGCATGTGCCCCGTGGGAGATTGGAGATTACGTAGGGGGTCAGCTGTGCAAGGCGGCAGTACGGAGGGAGTACTGTGGTATCCCCCCCTCGACTCCCGCAAAACTCTATTTTATGCAGGTCTGTTGTTCTTGGTCGGGTGGCACCCGAGGAAACATGCCGCGCAGAGACCTCTGAAGGGTGACAAGTTTTGGTTGTGGTGGATACTGTATATAAGCCACCTTAACTTACTAATAAATGGCAGGTACCCCGTGGGGACTGGGCGGCCTGGGCGGCCGTGCCTGTCCTCCCTATCCACTGATGCCTGGCCGCCCAGGGCTGAGAAACGAACCTGCTCGTCATCTTTGATCTTGTTTCCCCTAGACCACCTGCTCCTGCTCTGCCTCTGTGCAGCCAGCCCCCTGCCCACCCAACCAACTTTTCCTACGTATTTCCGTATCTACGTGTCTACCTTCCAAGGTTGGTACGTTCCTACCTGGCTAGGTATCCAAGGTATCCAGTGCCAACTCTCCAGAGGCCCCTCCTTAAATTGTTGATCTGCCAGGGCCCCCGTCTGCTGCCCACGGCCCCTCCCTCTTGCCCGTGCCAAGCCCCAGTTACGCAAACCCATCGAAGCTTTCCATCAGGTCGAGCTTGCACTCCCGGGTCCTCTCTCAGTCCTTCTTCCTCTCGAACCCGCCGGGCCCCCGAGACGAGACAGCTCTCACCCAGAGTTATCTTTCTCTCTCGAGACCGTCTTCCATGATATATCCCGCCATTTGACCTCTGCCTATCCGTCTCTACCTAGTTACTCGCGCCTTCGTCCCGTCCTGGCGCGCCTGTCCATCCTTGCTTGCACTGGACCTGCACGACACTGCATATTTACATACATGGCCTGCTGCAGGGTCGCACATTCAACCTCCCCGAAATATCTTTACCAGCATCTTTGAGCCGAGAGAAGGAGCAGCACAGGCCTAGGCCCGGTTGAAAAGCAATCTCTGGTCGCTTACTCTCCAACGGCGAACCGCAACGGTAACGACGACGCTGAAGACGATTAACGACAACATTGACCGGTCAGTGCGACCTCCAGGGCAGACCCGCCAACGCGCCCAACCCGACCGTCATCAACGACGGGGCCCTTGCCTGCACCGGGCACCACGAGCTTCCGAGACTGAGCCAGAGTCTGGTCCCGATCACTGAGCCTGCAGCAGCACTTCCTTGTCTCCCTCCTGCAGCTTCTCGGCGGACCCACTGCGACCTGTCGTTAGTGGCTTCCAGACCCGTCCCGCCTCCATCTCGACAGCCCGGAACCCACAGCACACCCTGCACGCCCCCGGCTCTTGTCTTGTTCAGTTGGCTGGGACAGCAACGTGTGTGCTTGCTCGGAGGTGCGTAAGTCAGATCGAATCGCCCTGCTTCCTTCAAACTGCCTTGTTCCTTCTTGCAGCGGTGGGGAGCGACCGGACCTGGGCGGCAGAGGCCCCCAGAGCGCCCGGGACGAGCAGCCTGCGAGCGGCGGGATTGGTCACGATCTCGTTCTATCTTGGGAAGCCTCCAGCCCGGCGAGCCGCCCACTGGGACCTTTCGACCTTTTTTCAGGTCACACGCCGCCGCAGGTGCTTTCTGGCGATGGTCTCCTACCCACATCACTGCCTACCTCCCCCTCCCTCCTTGCTTGCTTGCTTGCTTGCTTGTGCTCTCTGCCCTCGCTTATCTCTCCACTTTCTCGCCCCGTCCCAATCAGGAGCCGCCATTGTGACACCACCCGTCCCTCCTCAGGAGACCTCGTTTGTTGACATATATCGTTTGCTTCCCTGCAGAAATCCCGCAGATCCGGCATACCGCAAGCTTCCAACACTCAAACTGAGACTGAGACACCTTCCCGCGCCGGCCACTCTCCCGGATACCTCCCCGCAACGGTATCCTCCTGCTTTGTCCTGCAACCAACACCGCAGTTTGTACCTGGTTCCCTGCACCTACCATGAGTCTCGCCAGCACCGCGCCGCTGCAGAGCGGCTCGTCGTCCCATCCCGCACCGGCGCTAGCTGAGCCGTTCGAGCCCGAGTCGCAGAAATCTGAGAAGGTACGGACCGAGGCCACCAGAGGGGCTGCTGGGGAGGGTGCTAATGAGCCTGAGAAGAAAAACAAGATGCGAGGGCTGTTCGGACTCGGCAAAAAGAAGACGGATGAGCTCGTCAAGGCACCTTCAAGATCGGACCCCGCTGGGAATGCTGCCAGTGGCACGAGCAGCCAGACCAAGAACCCCCCGACACGACAATCTACCACCTCGCCTATCCACACCCCCTCCTCCCCGGGCCGCGGGGCTTCTTCGTCTCCGAGACTTGCGTCACCGGCCGGTAGCCAGATATTCGAGCGCGATGTGCAGGAGGCCGCACATGTCCCTAACTCCCCTGCGATTCCGAGCCATATCATAACCGAGAACCACGTGCCGCCCGTCCTTGACGATGCCTCCAAAGCCATCACTGATGACCATCTTGACCCCGACTCCGTAGAGATTATTACCCACTCGAGCCACCAACCCGCCGCTGTGGCGGTTACCGGAGCCCCGGACCATCTCTCCAATAGCTGGCAGGACGACCTGGCCTCTAGCCTGGCCGCCTCAGACTTCAGGCCAGTGCACGATCACACCGACTCTGGCAGCAACTATGGAAGTTTGGACAACGTCGATATCCGTCGGCTGAGCTTCATCAGCTTCGCAGATGTCGTCCAGGCCGAGCACCAGGGCCATGCCGGGCTAGGAGGGTCACGGGAATCAATTCACCTTGCTGGTCTCACCAGCCTCTCCTCTGTGGGTGGTGGGGTGAACCGATCACCGTCGCCCATCCGCTCGCCCGTCTCTTCGGCCGCTGGCGCCTCACCACCGCGGAGCAAGACGGGATCCTTGAGAGGCATCGAAACATCTCCCAGCCGGAAACCCCTGGCCAGTCCGGTGTCTACCAATCTGTCCATGTCGCCATCCATACCGGCCATTGGACTTCCAGGAGAGATCAATGTTGAAACAATGAGTCAGGCACTCGGAAGAACGGGCTCTGACCTCAACGGGATGAGGAGCATCCCAATCAGCCCCGTGGAGGGAGCGCCGTCGCGCTAGTCGCGCGTGGTGAGAGGCTGCGAGGTTCGCAGTTGTCCTTGTCAAACCTGGCTGGCAGCTGAAAGGGTCGGGAGGCTCAGAGGGCCGGCCTTAAAACCACCGCAAGCTTGAGCATGAGAAAGGTCTCGGAGACACCCATCAGCAAGGGGGTTGTCCACAGGCGGGAGGGCCGAGATTTTGTTCTTTTGAAGAGTCTCTGGTGACATTTGGCAGGGTCAACCCAAAGAAGACTCGGAGGGACAAGGAAAGCGCTATTTCAATTCTTACGGACTTTTGAAAAACCAAGACAAAATCCGGCTACTTACTACGCCTCATTACATCCACGAGAAAATTTCCGAATTCGCGACAACATACCCATTTACGAACGATTACCCATTTGATTTCGCGCAGTCGTTACTTCTATTGCACAAGAGGGAAGTTGACGTGTTAGGATCGGCGAGGTACTCCTGCTATTCAGGACTTTTTTCCGTGTGCCTGGCTCCGCGAGGGAGCATGGAGCTGGTGGGAAGTGGCAACATCGATGGGCTCTTCTTCGCTATCCTTTGCTACCGCCTTTTTCCTGATTTTGAGTAATTGGCCATACCTGATTGTTTTTGCTAAGAGGGAGAAGACGGTGGGAGGCCAAGGCGGCTGCTTTTGCTTTAACTCATGTTGTTTCTGGAGATTAGCTGATTGATAGGTTACCTAGAAGATACCTGCAAATATGAACTGCGAGGGTAAATCGAACAACAATTTTCCCCGACAGCTCTGCTTCGACTTCTTTCCCTTATTCTGACGTTGAGTCTCTTTGAGTCGGTGAAAATGGATTTTCGCGAACTGCTGTAGGAGCAGCCCAATCGTGCCGGTCCCTGACCGCCTCTCCGGATGCTCTCGACCTATGCGTATCAGTGATCTGCCGCTACCAAGCCTTTGCGGCAGCGCGTGGGACACATCTGGGCTCCGCAGTACACGTGTGAGCCAGCACTGGCGTGAGCATATATGGTGGACCACGCACGGCCTAGCCTGTCTGCCTGGCCCGGCCTGGCCGCGATGTTGGCATTGCCCGGGAGCGGGTGACAAGGTCGAGGAGAATAAGGGGCGCTCGGAGAAGACAGCCGGGTTGTTCACGGACAGGTGGTAGAGGCGCCTGCGAGGCTGAAAGATGCTCACTCTTGTCGCAGTTCATTTGGCTTCGTGTGGTGACGCTCCCTGCTTCGGGCGTACTAAATCCTCGTGTGAAATAGCGTTCCTCCTATGGGACGGCCTACTACAGGACGACCTGCTACAGATTTCTAGACGGCCCGAGTCTCATAGGGTTCGGATTCAGGAGAATTAAAGGTCAGTATGAGACATGTGGCTCCAAATCAATACTGACTTTGTTTATCGTTTGTGTCTTGATGAAGTGTACTGGCTGGAAGGACAGCCAAATTAGCAGTTCAATTGGAAAGGTTGTTGCTAGTGAGCATGTCTTGTTGAATGCGTCTGGCCGGGACAGTAGGACGAGGCCCAGTAGCTGAAATCGTCGATTCCACCCGTGCGCCGGCTCCGCGTGGTGTCGCGTCTCGCTCATAAGGGTCGATATGCCGTTGTTGGTGTTTTCAAGAGACGTAACGCGATCCTGTTGGCTCAACCCGCCATGATTTGGTGGAACTGTACCGTTCGACTAGGATTTCAGACGCCGGTATAGCGGACGGATACCATGACCGAGTCGATTGGTCTCGTGGAGGCGCGCTTTGCGCTGTTTTCCACACACAAGCGGCACAGAGCCAATGTTTTGTCGGGCGTGCTGATTCATTGCCAGTATGGGTCCCAAATGTCTACTCGGCTTTGTGCCGTTCTGACAGCACAGAACCGGCCCAGTATCATCCACATTACGGTGATCCGGCCATCGAACGGTACTGGTCAGGACTGGCGCGCCCTTTGTGTAGTTCCCAAAGCCCCCTGATGCGATCCAACAAGGATAACGCCGAATGTCAGCGTGACTCGGAGCCGCAATCGGACAGTCGAGGCCGGAAGTCGGGAGAGCTGCCGGCCAAGTTCCATTGGCCATTCATCCTGGACGTCGTCAACATCCCATGCACCAACACGTCGCCATTTGTTAGGCATTGGGCATTGGGCTTCATAGCCAGACAACATGCTCGCCCGGCCACTTACAAGACGGCCATATCAGTCCCCGGGAGAATAGTTGGCGGCGGGATCTGTCTTGTGCGACCACCAATCGAGCATGCCGCCCATCCATGCCATGGGAACCAACAGCCGTCACCCGTCAAACTGCCGTCCCACCCGTGGGGCCGTTAGACTACACTACACCATGTCGAGAGAGGAATGGTGGGTCCTAGAAGCACAATGAGGGCGACCACTCTGGACTCGGCCCTATTAGGCTATCTGCTTCGTGGCTATGTTACGGTAATAGGCCGCGGATAACGGCGACCATGACTCCAGGAACGAGCTGGACTTGTGTCACTCTGCCTTTGCACACACCACCTCGGCATGGCGCAGATCCTGCTATTTTTTCAATTTTCTTTCTCGCCCTTGCTCCAACAGTCATATGCAGCTAGCTCGTGTTAGTCAACGGCCGCACCAGCCATGGGCCTGCCAACCTCTAATGCCAGGACTGTAACCGGTTCCTGTCTGGCTGGACGCTGGTCCTGGTCATCGAGCCGGATCTTGCAGTGGCCAACTTCTGTTTGCCGCCTGTCCACCGATACTCGGACCGTACCCGTCATTCAGGTCGGTGTCATCCTCTCAATCAAACTGTATGTCTGAGGCAAGAAAAGTCTTGCGGGCTTCGGCCTATCTTTTGGTCGAAACAGGAAGCTATTCACGATCCACGGCGGACCTGTTGCTGCCGGCAACCGATGACTCTTTGGGGGGGGGACCCGCTCTCCTGGACGTGGATGCACCACCTCAACGCGAAAATGTACACGCACCCACAGATGCATAGGAGCCAATACAGTCTAGTAGTCTAGATAAGGCGAGTGCCTTGCTGTCACCATACAGACGGTGGATCGCCCCTGGCTAGCCTCTTTCTTGTCTTCTCCATTCTTGGCCGTCTCGGTCCTGCCCTGCCCTGCCCTGCCCTGCCCTGCCCT
>JUJX01000158.1:0-28725 GCA_000800745.1 Diaporthe longicolla | reverse complement strand
CCCTGCCCTGCCCTGCCCTGCCCTGCCACTGCGATATCGTCTCCCCATCTGTGGGATCCTCCCCGGACTACATCGCCTTGGCTCCATTCCGCCCGGGTTTGTCCCGACAGACGGGTTTTTCCCGACTATATTGTCATTCTTTCCCACCTTATATGTGCCGTCTTCTCAGTCCCCGAAGATCGATTGACATCTCTTGGCAAACGAGTAGTCTCGCCTGCGATGATACCCTCGTCCTCCCCCTTAATTCTTAAAAAGAACTTTTTTAAGTTTGCAACCCATGCTACCTCATGATGGCCAAGACAGAGAAACAGTCCCATGTCCCTGCCGCGGGAGAGCCGCACAGTCGGGAACAACACCACGACGGGTGCGAACATGACCTAGAAGCGGGACGGATCGAGAAGGAAGGGGACCGCCACTCGACAACCCTCTCGGCCTCGGAGCACTCAGACGACAACTCGTCAGCATCGTCCAGCCCATCCTCCTCCCGCCGGCACAGTACAGCGGGCTCGAGAAGGGGCGGTCCCTCGGCCCGGCTGGCGCAGACCCCCGGTGGCAGTCCGGTGGCCCGCGTCTCGACCAACGTCTCGCTCGGCCCGGACAACCCCGTCGAACACTACACCTCCTTCGTCGAGGTCCCGGACTCGGTCTACGATCGGATCCCGCAGCACCGCAAGCTGGTCATCGTCGCCCTGCTGTCGTACTGTGCCTTCCTGGCGCCTATCTCGTCCACCACCGTGCTCTCGGCTGTGCCTGAAGTGGCAGCCACGTATAAAACTAATGGATCCATTATTGGCTTGTCTAATGCGCTGTATATGCTTTTTATGGGTCTCTCGCCCATAGTCTGGGGGCCTTTCAGTGAGGTTTGGGGTAGGAAGAGCGTGAGTCTTTTCTGTTCCTTGTTTTTATCCTCTGCTTCCCAGAGACATTTGCTCCTCCACGTCATGCTCGGGCCTCGAGATGCGGGTGTAGGATGTCTTTATGGCAGTACCTGACCTACTAGGAACTGTCTCACCAGGAACTAGCCTGCTGACCGTCATGATGTACATGTAGATCACTTGTACGACAGCAGTTCTTTTCCTTGGGTGTAGCATCGGTACGGCGCTGGCGCCCAACCTGGCCGCCTTCTTCATATTCCGAATCTTGACGGCCTTTGAGGGAACTGCGTTCCTCCTTGTTGGCTCCGCGTGTCTACAGTATGTGTGCCCGTCAATACCGTGCTCAGCATTTCCAGTTCTCGGAAAGAATAATTATTAGCCAAGGTGATACTTCTCGATCGCGGCTGACACTAGCATCAGAGACATCTTCCGCCCCACGGAACGAGCCACGGCGATGGGATGGTTCCTCAGCGGGACTCTGGTCGGGCCGGCCATCGGGCCGTTCATTGGCGGCATTATCGTCACGTATACTGACTGGACCGTCATCTTCTGGGTCCAGGCCGGACTCGCATTGGTGGCGGCGCTCGGGACTTTTTTCTTGCTGCCCGAGACAATACACCACAAGAAGTATGACGATCTCGAGGGCTTGAGCGCGAAGAGAAAGGCGCAGGTGCTCGCGAATATGGTTAACCCGTGGAGGGTGCTTAAGCTTTTCCTGTTGTACCCGAATCTGTACGTTGAAAACCCCTTACCAAGTCCCTTCTTCTTCTGTCTCTTTACATGTGTAGGCAGACAGCTAGGAAAAGTCATGAGGTGCCCACTACACGCTTCTGTCTGCGTCCGCCACTCCCAAGCAACTCGAAATACTGACCCAGTCGTTAGGATCTTGACTGGGATTGCGTCTTCATCCCTGGTCTGGAACATGTATTCGCTCCTCACACCAATCCGGGTAAGCAACTTTTGAATAATGTTTCTCGGCCAATGAAGGATTTGGAAGTGCTACACCAGCAAACGGTCTACGTATCTACGAAGCCGGTATTTATGAGATTGCAGCTTGGGAAACTGGCTACTCCTAGTACGAGATCCTACCACACCTACTGACTCTGAAGTATCTTAGTACGTCCTCAACCCACGCTTCGGTCTCACGACGCCCATGCAGTCCGGCCTATTCTACCTGGCCCCGGGGGCGGGCTACCTGCTAGGTACCTTCATCGGAGGCCGGTACGCCGATCATGTGGTAAAGAAATACATCAGAAAGATGGGGGGCAAGCGGGTGCCCGAGCACAGGATGCGCTCGGCGGTCCCGTTCATGGGCTTGGTGATCCCGGGCTGTGTGCTGATCTACGGGTGGAGCGTGGAGAAGAACGTCGGCGGGATCCCGCTGGCCGTCATCGTGCTCTTCCTGCAGGGCGTGGCGCAGCTGTTCTGCTTCCCCAGTCTCAACACGTACTGCTTGGATGTGATGCCGGGCCGGGGCAGCGATGTCATCTCGGGCAACTACGTCGTGCGTTACCTATTCGGGTGCTTCGGCACCGGCGTCGTGCTGCCCGCTGTGGAGAGCATCGGCGTGGGCTGGTTCAGTACTATCAGCGCGGTGTTCCTCATGTGCAGCGCTGGGGGGCTGCTGGCCACGATCAGATGGGGCGCGGGGTGGAGGGAGTCGGCTGATCGGAAGAGGAGGGCAAAGAAGTTTGCGCGGACGGAGAAGGAAAAGGCGAGGGAGCCGAGGCACACGGAGGATGGTGACAGGCCCTCGTCGAGTCCTACGGGGCCTGAACACGAGCATGAGAGGCACTTAGGCACCGAAAAGGAGCGCGTACAAACGTCAGCAGAGGTAGGCGCCTCGACACCGAAGGATGGCAACCCAGCAACGACGTCATGAGGATTCGGCTGTGATGGACAAGCTTTAGGGTTTGCGCTCCCCATCCCTCTCTGAACATGGCGGACAAGTCGGTTTAGAGCCACCCGCAGACAGATCGCGATTGAATCAGTGATGCCATGGCATGAGCCCTTGGCCATTTTCTCGTCTCGTCATACAGTTCCCAGGATGCCGTGCTGCCCTGAAAACCATAAAATGAGACTGAGGTTCTCGGTACCCTCAAGATGAGACGCTACCAAGAATCATCCACCTGCTCAGTCCCATTGCAACTCCCCGAGGCGTGGGTCCCAGTGAGCCCGAGTGAAGCCAGAAGCCCAAACAATCGGGCAAGGGTAACTGGAGAAAGCTCCGACGGGATGTCTCCGTCCTAGGGCTACGCGGGAACGTGCCCAGAGGTTGCTGATGTTGGCATACAAGGCTGAGGCCACAATGAGCAACGAAACAAGAATTATGTTTGTGCTTGGCAGCAAGAGCTTGCTGGTCGTGTGCGCAGCGCGTCAACCCATCTTGCGAGAGCCCGCCGACGGATAGAGACCTCCCGGCTGCGTTGACTGTCGTATGTCGTGTGTGATGAAATGGGAGCCGCTACACCTGGACCGGCCCCCACTAGGTATGTATGTCACCCACGACGGGGGACATGGTGGTCCGTGGGGCCTGATCCATTAGGATAGTTTTCCCGCCTTTTGACACCGCAGGTAATCTCTGCACACCAGACTGCCGTTGCTTGCTCCGTTGTTCCTATCCCACAAGCTCTGCGTGGGTGTCTTGGTATCTGTCTCCCTTCCTCAACCATCCCAGCATCCTATACGACAACATCCTGCCAGATAGATATCTAACCGCCTAGGGGATGGCCTCCTTAGGAGGGGCCTCTAGATAAATGAACAGAGACACAGCTTCTGACTAATTAGATGATGGTAAGCTATTGGGGGTTTGGTATGACCGTATAAAACATCTTGAAGGTGAGGCGGGGTTACAGTCATACGGTATGTGATTGTAGTAAAAACTGAGAAGGCTATCAAACGTGATGTTCTGTTGTGCCTTCGGGATGGACCTCGCGTCAACGTCGCTGATGGGGAAACCAAAGGCACGGCTGGCTGGCTAGTGTCTCAACAGGTTGGCTCAAGCTGGTACCGATGTGTGGTTCCTGTAGTATTCTTAATAGGTACTCCGCCTCTGGGAAGAATTCAGACGAAAGATAGAGTCGTCTAATAACAGCTTAGGACACCTGAAGAGCATGGCCGTCGGCAGCTCGGCCGGGAGAAGTCCCGGACGGATTCAGTGCCTGTAACAAAGGAGCTGGACTGAAGACTGCGACGGATCATCTAGGGAACAGCATCCCGAGGCGGTGCAAAAATAATATGGCAATATTTCTTTAGATTTGCGCAACGTGCTGCGCGACATGCCAAATCTGGAAGAGGACAGGAGTCGTCCTCGATTGGATCCTGATGGGCACAGGGTCACAGCGTACCGACCGGAATACAAGAGGCCGAGTAGTACAAGACCAGTGCTACACCGATGCTGTGGTGTGCCACTCTCATCCCACCTAGGTGTAATTGCCATCCGATGAGGGCATCTTGCTTCGACCGGGCAACAAGAACTGGTCTTCTCAGCTTCAACTCGCTGACTCGCTTGCCGGCTCTACGGGAGTGCGGGCCTGTGTCAGAAGCCGGCTCAGAGCAGAGTAACCATGTCGCTACCCTAGTTGACGTCACGAGTAGACGGCTGGCTGGCTGGCTGACTGATCTGAAGACGTGGATAGGATTTGTCAGTACAGGGAAAGTGTGCATGGACGGTTATCCACCACATGTGTAAACAACTGCAAAAGACGGGACGATTACTGCGACAGGTGGCGACGATATTAATAGACAAGACAGACTGGCAAACAGACGTGTGTATGGAAGGGTGGTCATGAGTGGGTGGGTGGTGGACGGTTCTCTTGCTCGAGCCCAAGTTTGAAACAAAATCTGCGGCACGAGCCCGAGTCTCGGCAGGTTAAGGCATGTTTCACAACCCTTGGGAGTGGTGCAGTGGGCGTGTGCTCGCCTCTCCCTCCCTGTTCCCCTCGGCCCCCACCCCGATCGTGGTCCTGCCGGCGAGCGGCCGAACCCGATCTGGACTTCATAAACACCCAAGACGGCGCCCGCGTTCTTGGTGTGTATGCCAACGTCGCACAAGCAGGGCCAGCCTGGGCCTCGAAAAAAGCAGACGGCAACGGGGGGGAGGGGAGGTGCATCAGAACCTTATCGCAGCGGACCGTGACAGGCTTTCTAGAAGGGTGACGCTCCAACTCTAACAGGACTTAGCCCATCGGTTGTTTCGGAATGGGCCATGTCAAGTCATGTCAGGCGCGAGCAGCTGGCTGCAGTAACAGATCTAAGCTCCTGTCTCGCCTATTTAACGTAGTGGGGCCCCCGGGATCTGTTAGCGCTAATGTGCACCACGCTGCACTACCCTGCCCTGCCCTACCCTGCTTGCCCCGGCTTCTGCTGCAGGGGCGTGCCAGGCCAGCGCGCGCCCCCGATCGGCATTAGTGGCTTGGCACCAGAGCCTCCTCGCCTTGGGAACGACGACAGTTGGACCCCTTGGGCCTTCTGGAACCCCAGGCCTGTTGCTCTGTTCTTGTCACTCCGCCCCAGTGGGCTGTGGTTGGTCGTCAACCGTGCAGGTTCATGGACCCATCAATGCGGCCACACTTGACTTTTAAAAGTTTGTTGTTGGCCACCAAGGCATTGTTCTCATGCCGTGTCGCCGCCTGCATGACCCTGAGAAGACACAAATTCCGTGCCCCCGTGAAGTTCTGCCCTCTCGGTTGGGCCAGTGCGGGTGCAGCGCATTGTGTCCAGCAGGTCGTGCTCGGGCTGGGGCTCGTACTCGTCGCCTGTGGCTGCTGCTAATGCAGGGACACGGTTCATGGGGCAGCCAGGGCAGCTCGAGCCAACCTGGCTGGTGCTGGCGAATGTGGGCGAGGTGCTCAAGTGCTGTAGCAGACACGTGGGGCCAAGCAAACCTTGGGCCGGGATCGAAAACAAAACCCCACCCAGTCGGGGTGCTGAGTGGTGTTTTGGAACGACAGGTCCGCGTATTGCTGAGGCGTGGGTGCTGTAGTGCCGGCATGAGAGCCAAGGCTGAAGCATCTTGACGTCGCGGGGGCGGAGCTGCCTCGATGATCGGCATGCCCTGGCGAGGGACCCATGCGGCTTGGGGCCACCAGCCCGATGCACGATGCGCCATGCACCATCGGGAGAGCCATCTCCCTAGGCCCGGCAGGTGCGACTCGAGCCAACCCGGCGGGAGATCAATGCGCTTCTGGGCTGCTCTGGGTCAGACTGGCTGTCTGGTAGACCAAACGGGCTCACTGTCAGTGACAATCCGTACGGTTCGGACCCACCGTTACAGACCAAGCAGCATGCATTGTTGCACTATGGTTTCCCCTTTGGCAGTTCCGTACCATCTAATCGGAGAGCACGACTCCACCGTGTCTGTGCCTATACGTGCCTATACGTGCCTAGACGTGCCTGGGCTGCTGGCAGTCCCTCAATGTCCCTCTCTACCTGGTCGGTTGCCCTCAACCCACGTCGAGCTCCGTCTCCGTCTCCGTCTCCGTCTCCGTCTCCGTCCTGAGTGCCGTTCTCTGCATCTGCTTCATTTTACATGTCGTGCCAGTCTTTCCACTTCTTGCCCCCCGGTGCTTGGCCCACTGTGTATCTCTTTTACATTTCAATACATTAAACTTTTAAACCCTGTGGGAAACAAGAACATTCATATCAACCTCTGCGGCAGGCCTGTCTACTATTATCTATCTGTTGTTCTTGACCCCACCCGTACTTGGCCTTCCTACCTTTCCATCGTGCCTTGGACGTCCACTTTTTGGCAGCGCGTCACAGCATCGTCCCATCCCAATCCCGTCCCATCCACCTGGACTGCACCTGCCACAACCGACGTCTCTGTCTTGCCTCTGCCCGTGCTTTCCCTTTTGAACCTCGCCGACCCGCCTGCCCTCCTGTCCACCCTTTCCTCATCAGACCGGATCAAAGCACGTCGGCCCAAATCAGCGACATTGCCCTCTCTCCGCCATCTCGGTTATTCAAGCGATTCTTCTTTGTCCTTCCCTTCTCATTTCTGCCCTTGTCTTGGCACTCCCCGACCTCCTTCTACCTCTCGTCACCTCACAACACGCGGGTATACGGCTTGCCTCGAGACGTGTTTACCCAATCACCATTGAGCATTTTGCTGCTCGGGTTGATCAAACATTGAGCATCTCGAGCTTGTGCCCGGCTGCACTTTGCCAACCTGCATAGGCATCATAACATCAGTCTCGAAATATACGAGGCCCTTCATTCATGTCAAGTCACGCTCAAATCCCCTGAAGCTGCTCGCCACCTCCGCCTCGACACGCCCTGAGCAGCTTCACGTCGCCAGCCACCCACCAGCCCCTCGCCAGCTACTACTATGGATAGGACTTCGTGCTTGCCAGCCTCAAAACCAAGCTCGAGAACGTCCTCGCCAGCCTCGCGGAAATCAGAATTCATGTTGCCCTTACCCGTTCAAGCGTCCCCGATGTTTCCCATGCGGGCCCTTCTCAGCCACTGCCTGTACCGACGCGTCATGATATGGGCTGTCACCGTCACAATACTCTTGTGCTTGGTGCTATTCTCAAGTGGTGTGCAGACCCGGCATGGGAGGATTTTGGACTTGGTGGACTTCAGGAAAGGCAGCCACTCCGAGACCCCAAAGACCGGCCTAGGCACGGGCGCTGCCACAATCGAGCAGCAACTGACCATCGACAAGCCCAAAGAGGGTGGCAAGAAAGAGGAGACTATAGAGGATGACAGCAAGAAGGATGACAGCAATGGCCGGGACCCTCTGCACTGGCTCGAGTATAAGCAGTAAGTTCGCCGCAGAGTTGGATGGTCTCGATCATCAGATTTCTAATTCTCTTTGCAGTATGGATGGTTACTTCAATGGCATCAAGAGCTTGGTGCCCCTGAAGGACTACGTTCCTGAGTTTCCAGCAAAGGCGGACACACCCCCTGTCATCACCGTCTCCCTCAGCACCGCCCTGCCAACGCCCACCCTCTACGCACCACAGCCCGACTACCAGTCATCCGAATACAAAGAGAAGCATCACCCTGTGCAGACTTGCTACCTTGAAGAGGAGCAGGAAATCCCACCACCAGACCTGTATGTTTATGACGGACTTCCGCAGGGCGTCGCGAGGCCAGCACTGGGGTCGTACGAGCTTCTCGGGATCCGAGATGACATCTGCTACGATCGATTTGGACGGTATGGTCCGTACGGTCTGGGGTACAGCCTCAAGGATGGCGGTGTCGGAGAGGGGATGGATACCGAGAGCGAAGGAAGCGAACACGTGTGGAACAAGACCGGCAAGATCGACTACCACAACATGAACTGGGGGAAGCTTCAGAAGCGTTGTGTCGAGAAGAACCGAGCGAGATTTGTCGAACCCGAGGCCAGGGAAATGGAGAATACTGAGAGCGGGAAGGATGCTCAGTCACGTCTCGGCAACGACTCAAAGAAAAAGATCGGGCGCATCGCCATTGTCATTCGAACATATGTTGGGTTCCAGTGGACACACTTGGCCATTCTCAACTTCCGTGCGATGATCTCCGAGTTGTCCCTGCGGTCTGGCGGAGAATACGACGTGCACTTCCTACTGCATGTCAAAGACAAGGACCAACCAATCTGGGCGGACGCGGAAACCGTCCAGAAGATACTGGACTCGAACATGCCACCCGAGTTCCACTCCATCACATCCCTGTGGTCTGAGCCGCAGATGAAGTTGCTGTATCCTGGGCACTTTGGAGACGCGTTTGAGAATCCATCGAACGGAGATATACATGGTGTGTATCGTTCGGCCCACATGCCACTGCAGCATTTTGCAATGATGCATCCCGAATATGAACACTTTTGGAACTGGGAGATGGATATGCGCTACGTCGGCAACTACTACGAACTTTTCGACCGGCTCGGGTCCTGGGCCAAGAAGCAAAGCCGGGTGGAACTGTGGGAGCGCTCACAAAAGTACTACATCCCCGAGCACCACGGCAGCTGGGCAAACTTCACAGAGGTCGTTCATCAGGAGACCGAGGCTTCCGGTCGTCAAACAATCTTCGGGCCTGTCATCTTCCCTGGTCGCCAGTCTCTACGTGCCCAGGAGCGTGGTTTTAGTTTCATGCCTGATACATGCGCCAAAGGAGGCAACATCACCGAGTGTGGTATGGGGGAGGAGGCGGACTTGATCACCCTGAACCCTATTTTCGATGCAGATGAATCCGGCTGGGTATTTGCGAAAGATGTGTCTGGGTACGACCGCAGTATGCCCGTTCCACCTCGTCGCTGTGCAATTGTCACAGCCTCCCGGTTGTCCAGGCGCCTTCTTCAGGTCATGCACGAAGAGACATGGCGTCTGCACCACAGCATGTTTTCCGAGATGTTCCCTGCATCGATGGCACTGCACCACGGCATGAAAGCTGTGTATGCACCGCATCCAGTTCTCATTGATAGGAAGTGGGACATTGAGAGAGTTGATTGGGCTTTCAATGGTGGCCGAGACCACAGCACAAGTGGCCGCGGTTCCCCGTACGACCTCGATAATGAACACAACCACGCAGGCACTAGTTGGTACTACAACAGTGAGTTCGCGGGTCTTTTATGGCGTCGCTGGCTGGGCTATGCCCAATATGACGGACGCGGTGAAAATGGTGGACGAGCTGGTGAAGGCACTTTGCGCGGAGGAAAGGCAGAGGAGAGCCGCCCAGACAGCACAGGCCGACTTTGCCTTAGGAGCATGCTCGTCCACCCTATCAAATGGGAGAACCCATCAGAGAAAAACTAGGAGTATATCACCTGCGACTGGGCAGGGGTGGGGAAAGCAGACGACTGCATTTTGAAAGCACAGCAAGGAAGAGACGACCGACTTGCTCACCTGTGGAAAGGTGGACTTCTCAGCATCGTGTCAGGATTTCTCAAGAAGTGAGCATTGTCGTCACATCTTGACCCAGACCCCTGAAGGGTCTCGGCACTTTTTTGGACCCTTGGGGGACATGCATTTCAGGCGAACGGCGCAACTAATACATTCTGAGTACTGTACGAAAATAGTGTACATATTGATGAGCACTGGGAGATAGACCGAGATACACACATTACGACAAACTGTCATAGGCTTATTTGCACGGGAGGAAAGTCAACAGGTGCATGGGTCACCGTTGGCTCTGTTGGTCTGGCGTTGAGCGGGTGCAAGGCTAATATCACTCTGGATGATTGGAAGAGATAAAATGTCTCTGATAGATTCAAGATCTGCTAGTGGACCAAATTCAAGGCGCTTCGAACATTCATGGCACAGTGTCCCTAGTGATACTTTCAGGGGCATGTTTTGATGATAGATTCGGGATCGTACCGTATCATCAAGCAATCAACAGGTGAGGGCAAACTTCTCTTGACACTAGGGGTGTTCTCTCGTAAGTAAAAGCGGGGGTCTGAGTCGAAGTTCATAGACTCTAGAGGGTAAGCCTGTGTTCTTGCCCAGGTGGGGCATGAATCTCTGATCTCTTCGAAGTTTCCTGAGCATCTCTGGCTTTCTTGAAACTCCTGGTGGTTTACTTTCGGAGGACAAAGCTAAGAGAGACGAGTCTTGTATTTACAGTCTGTAACTCTCACTGACAATTATGCTCTTGACAAACTCCTTTACTAATATTAAAGTGGTATCAGGTAAGGGTATCAATCTTTACAACTTGCACACGTTGGTATCATTCCTTCAAAAGTGGTGCCAAAAACCACTCCGAATCAGCCAACACGACCTTACCAAATAAGAATCCAAGAACATTAAAGAAAACGCCAGATCCAGGATACTGCTTTGTTAAATCTCAATTAAGGATATGTGGTAAATAGTCTTCCTTCGACGACAGCGAGGTCCAATTAAACCACCAGTCTGGTCGAGACGCGGTCGTATCGACTGTTCACAGCCTGAGAGGCGCCATGAAGACATGCGAAAAACAATTGTCGCCAACTACGTCAACCCAGCCAGACCTCCTGCCTAGACGCGAGAGCGGCGATACCAGCGTCTCCTTCGGGTGGTTTCTGTGCCGCTCGCAACATGGCGGCGCGTCCAGTAGATGCCGAGGAGGGCCGAGACAAGCCAGCAGATGGCCGAAAGGAAGGCGAAAGCCTCGTCCGCCTTCCACGAGCCGCAGTTGTTGCCGCGGAAGCCGAGGCCACTCCAGTCAAAGGTGTTGCCACAGCTACCTCCGAGCCAGTCCACCAGCAGCCCAAAGGCGGCGAACCAGCAGAACGAGATGACTAGGTCGACGGGCCAGTGGATGAAGCTGCCGGAGAAGGGGAGCAGCCAGAGGAGGGCCAGCAGGATGGAGAGCCCCGCCACAACCTCGGTGTAGATGAAGCGGCCCAGAGTCCAGGACGATTGACCTCGGCTGGCGTGAAGGTGGTTTCCGGTAATACCAGCGACGATGGCCCCAAAGACCAGCTAAAGGGAGAGTCAGCCGGTATTTCCGAGTATGATTTCCAGGTGAAGACGTACCTCGGCCAGGCGGAATATCACAGAGACAAGATCGGTCAAGATCATTTTGATATGCTTGTCGGCAGCCGATGTGGGGCAAGACTGGGAGACACGTATAACTGGATTCAACAAATACTGCTGCTCTGCAGTCTCGGCGCTGTGGAGGTTGGGAGAGTCAACGAAGGCAGGGCGGCCCAGAAATTCACCGCAGGAGTGGCTATTTATTATTCCACATACCGGCCCGCAGTACCACAAAAAGGTCACGGTGAGTTGCCTGATATGCTCCTCAACAGGCTGCAAGCCAGTCTCGACCAGTCACAGTCACACCCACGGTTCAGACGTGTGCGCCGGCCCCTTATTTTCCAGGGATGGGTATCGGAGATGGGTCCCATGTACCCACGTCTCCGTTGCAACCGCTGGGCACATGGCGATGAAGCTATTCGGACGAGTACCGGTTACCTGTTGGCGTTGTGAGACCTGCGTCCAGTTCCAAGATTCTGCCCTTGAGGTACGTCATGGGCCACACCCCGGTCGGAACAGTTGGTCCAGGAGCCACAATTGGGTCTTTGTCCCAGATCTGCCGTGTCCTCGTGGCAGCTCGTGGTCAGCCCGTCTTCAAATCATCGACCAGGGCAGCACTTTCCGAGCGCCTTAGTCGACACAGCAGATACACCATCATTCACTCTGACAACCTGCCACTCCTGCCCACTTCCTCTCGTTCCAGCCATTAAGCTCAGCCGAGGCCTGGGTTGATAGGCCCCTCCCTGAAACTGCATCCACTCTCGGCTCTCTGCGGATCCCCCTCACTGCAGCGACCTGCACCAGCCACGAACTTCTATCAACGACATGCGAGGCAACATTTGACATTGCAACCGTCTCCCAGCACGCGACGAATAGGCATGGCCTGGCGGAATTCAAGCGTTACTTCGTGGCTTGACGGACATCCCCCCCCCTTCAAATGTACTACTGCAGACTGTCTGGGCACCTCCTGTCATTTGCCATTGATCAAATTTGCTTGAGCCCGTCCATGCGATGGGCAGACACCAGGGTTGATGATCTCTCGTCACGACAGCGCCATCTCTGCACACCCAACCAATGCCCAGGCTGCCCCGATCACCCTTCACGTCAGAGCATCGCAAGGCCAGCAATGAGGTCGATCCCCGGCAGTCCCATGATCCAGGAGGCCTCAGCGGTGTCGCTGCTGGCGTGCTGGCGTGCTGGGTGACCGACAAGTAGTAAGGCCACTGTGTAGCTGCTGTACATCATTTCCTGTTTTGGATATCCATCGTTGAAAACCTGCTTCCCCTGCATGCGCCTGCATGTCCTCAGCGGCACTCACTCAAGGCGGGATGTGGAACGGCACCTATGGCGGGCACGCCCGCCTTGGCAACATCCCCACTTGGGTGTGGTGGTTTGTCTGCCTTATCCTGCAGGCTAGTGGAGGTAAGGAAGCAGGTGATAAGTTGAGTTTCTGTGGTATTCCTTATTATCAACAAAGTGGAAATTTCCGACATGAAGTGCTCCAACACGCCGGGTGACTCAACGCGTCACCCACGAAGCCGGCTCCGACCTAGCGGCACAACTTCAAGGGCGCGGCCAACGCCAACCATGCTGACAGATTACCCTTCCGGAAACATCACTCAGCTGAACCGTCAAACTTCCAAGCGGTTTCGCTATCGTGGTGGTAACAAGTATATTCCTGGGTTTGATTGGTCTAGGGAACGGTTGTTTTATGGCAAGCTGATTAAGGCATCAAAAGTATCCAGGCCTCTTGTCCGAAGCTCAATGGTCATTTCCTCCACCCATCAGCTTTCCTAAGAGAAACTTGAAGGTAGAGACTCGAAAAAGTCTCATGGAGGTGACACTTTTTTTGGTCCTCCGGCGACTATCCGATTTTGGTGTCTTTGCGATATGTTTTTCCCTAGGTGGGAGAGTGTCCCATGGAAGGCCCGGCAATAGGTAATATGTAGACAGTCTGTTATTAGCAGGGTATCCCATAGGAGGATGTCCCATAGCAGGGTGCGCGGGTGTCCTGTGAGAGGGCTTCCTGCAGAAGACTGCCCTTTAGGAGATTGTCCTGTAGGAGGGTGTGACGTTATGTTTTCACCTGATTCTGTTTTCGTTTCTATGGACTATACGGGCAAAGCCATACACGGCGCCTCCATACAGTGCTAAACGCTTAAAGACTTGGTGTTTGAAAAACATCTAATGTCGATAAAAATGGTAAAAATACGATAGGTTTCATTTGCTTATAGAAGGTTAAAAAAATTAGAAAAGACCTAAGATAACTTAAATATAGGAGCACATAAACTAATATTAGATTTGTTATCTTGTAGGAAGCTATACTATTAAGGATGATACTATAAGAGATTATCCTATAGGAGTGTATCGAGTAAGAGGTTAACCTTTAGGAGGTTGTACTATTAAGGATTATGCTGTTAGAGATTATTCTTGTGACGGTCGGCTCTTGTAAGTGCTGGATTCGAAGTCTGTGGTGACTTCGAATTGTAGTCTTTTAGCCGAGACATCTGTGCGCAGCACTGTGCAGAAACCGTCTCAATTCTATGGGAGGTTGTCCAGTAGGAGGTTGTCCTCTAGGATGTAGCCCCATAGGGCTTGGGTGTACCCTTTGTCTTTTCGGGTGCGAATTCCTGACCAGGCTCCAGATACACAAGCACCTGCACAAAGTGGGATCAGGACTGAAGGTCGTTCACTTTGGAGCCAACAAACGTGCCGCTCCTGCCCATACCGCTCCAATCAGAACATTGGAGCCGTTCAGTCACTGGCGCTTGGTCGATGGTTGCCGTTGAGGAACCGATTGAGACAACACAGTTGACCTTCCCAAAGAACTGCCACAATGTCTTTTCTCTCCTTTCTGGGCTCCCTGTTGCCGTCGAGGTTTGTTGCCAACAACTCCACGCAGCCCGACAGTCCCGACAGTGTCGACAGTGTCGACACCATGGCTCCGTCCGACCGATTCCCTGCGTTCCCCAGGCTGCCACCCGAGTTGCGCCATATGATTATCAAGGAAGCACTCTACATTCACGAGGAAGAGACACAACGGATTGTGCTCTTCGACCCAGTGATCCGCGTCATCTCCCCAACCAGGGAGCTTGCAACTATGGCCTGCCCCATCCTGTCCGTCAACACCGAGTCCCGCAGTCTCGCGCTTAAATTCTACGACAAAATCGACGTCTTCGGCATCGGCGCCCCCAATGACGACGTACCTGGAGACGAAGGTGAATGGTACATTGTTCCGTGGCTCCGGGAGTACCTGTTCTACAACCAGTTCACCGCCCAACAAATTTATGAATTGCATGATGCCATCGAAAACAAGGTAAGAAAGCCCTTCGAGGGTCGCCACTTCTCATACATTTATCCAGACCCTGACGATCGTTGCAAACAGGGCTGCCTGTACTTCAACCCTGAGAAGGACACCTTCGTGACCGGTATCACCCCACGCCAAGTTGCGCACACAACTGTCTTCCGCTCCCTGCCGGCCGAGCCCAACCCACCTTGGAGGATCCCTCGAGATTTCATCACCGACAAGCTACAGGGCGATACCCTTGCCAATATTACCACCATTCGGGAACTAGAGTGGGATCTTGATGACAGGTGCATCTCCTGCGGAGCATGTGGGCACTGTGGCCTCAAGCGCCGCGTGTGCTGCACGGAGGACATCTTCGACGACGATGGAAGGGGAGCAGGGTGGAAGCCGCTCTTCAGGCCAAGCGTCTTCTCCGGCGTCAAATCTTTTGGCTTATACTTGATGGTCTCCCCAGACGATATGCAGGAGTTCCTGATGGGCATCGTGCGCATGGGTGGCAAGGCATACTTGGACGAAAAATGGCAGGATCGGTATCTGGAGTACGATCTGGCACGTCTTGAGACGTGATGGTTTGAAGGCAGTTGTATCGCAATGTATCATGCGACCAATGATGAAGACTCAGATCAGGGTCGCTATTCGGGAACGTGGATTTGGGGACCAAAGTCAACGCGATGACCAAGAAAACATAGCTCTGTGGCCTCATAGCCGCACGCCTCACTTCAAACGATCGATTTTTGAGCCCATGTGCATAACGTGCTGAAACACTCTGAGAAATCTGCTCAATTCCAAGGTTTTCGTCCACTAAACTACATTCACTTGGCTCTCTAAATGTAGTAGTAGTGTGAATAAACTAGCTTTAGTGCCAATATAATGAAATATAGAGCCCTCTAGAGTGTAAGTGTGTGTAATGTGGTGGGATAAAAATTTGAATCACAGGGAGAGGGAAATCCACGTCATTGAAAACACCTACCTAGGTACATATTCATTATCAACCCCCCCCTCCTCGCCCTACATACCTACTTATTTACATTTAAGCCCACTAAATTACATGCACTGGGCTTCTTAATATAATTGAGTGGGCTTATTTACATACACTATACAACACTCTAGATGTCAGTATACTGAGTGCAGTGAGCGGCAACCTTGCTCATTTCCAACTCAGTCTGGTCTACGCGTTATTGATTCTCTCTCTATCACAGTGCCTAGGCATAAAATCGCCAGTAACGGTCACTTAATAGAGGCTGATCCTTTGTTTTCACCTGTGGTTGCCAGAGTAGATGGCCGCTCCGCGGTCGATACAAGCTAAAGAGGCCAGGATCGAGCCAGTGCGATACTACTTAGGTAGCTTTTTATGCTACCTGCCCAGGTGGTTTGATAACTTTCACGTCCCTTTGAAGTCAAATAGTGAGGAGTCTCAATGTAATTGCACCATATGGTCAAATTCACGTCCCGGCCTGCCAAAATCAGACATCTTTCAGGCATCTAAGGTGTTTATCTGGCTCTTACCTTGAGAACTGCCCGTATGTGAACGAATTTATCAGATGATCACTTCTTGAGCCTACAAATAATTACAGAAGAGGAAGTTCTGGGGTTTGTTCCCCGGTATAAAGATACGTGTCGTGCAGGAATTGTGCCCAAGCATTCAGGACTCAAGAGGCAGAAACGTGCATTAGCGAGTCTGTGTGCTTGGGAAAGCCAGGTATAACTCGCATCTTGTCAGACGACCGTCCGAGTGAAACAGCGGCCCAACCTGCCTTAGATTCCTCGTGCTGAATCGAGTTCCCCTCGGTAGCACCGTCCCAGCCGTGTTTGTGCTCCCACTCACTGGCCGGCCCTCGCCTTTGTGGCTGACTCTAACTAGCACAGCGGAGAAGTTAGCCACTTGGAAGCCGTAAAGACAACTGCGGCCTTCAGTCTTTGGTTAAGCCCCAAGGACACGTGAAAATTTCGTGTCCGGCCGCTCAACTAGACTAGGTAACTCGAGGGAAGGATTTTGAGCCTAACAGCCAAGCGATTTAGTCACACAGGGACCGCGGTATGTTGACGAACATTCACGGGAATCCAAGAATACTCCTGGTCTCTATTCGTGACGGACATGCTTCCATCCGAGACCTCGGGGGTCTTGCAGGCCCCAACAAGGCTCAGTAGTTCCGCCGACTAGGAGGCCTTCGGGTGCCAGATGGGCGTTATCTGGCCTCATTGAAATATGCGGGCGAGGCTGCAGCAAAGGGAGCGGCGCAGCCTTGCGGCGCAGAATTGGTGGCAGCCTCGTCAGTGGCTGTAACAAATGTGCCACATGAGACTTTGTCAAGTTTGTTTACCTCGCCGAACTGGTGTGTTTGTCCGCAAACCATGTACAACGCCAACGTGGTTATGGTTGAGCAGAGACGTGTAGGCAGAGACGTGTAGCAAGAGACAGCAGGCGGCAGGCCAATGGGCAGGTGCTCGGCACAGGCTTGCCGAAGGAGCTACGGCAGATCCTGCGCGTCCCTTGCAGAGCAGTCGCCCCTGTCGAGCCATGGTACTGTAACAGCAGACTCACGATAGTCTCGTCTGCCCCTGCCGTGGCCAGATTGGGTGGGAGGAGACGTGACGTAGATCAGTCGGGCCGGGATGCCGGATGGGAAATGGCGTGCGGTGTCTGGCGCTGTGAGTGGCCCTTTGCGACTTGTCACGAGGGCGATGGAGACCAGGCCTGCCCGGGCAGGGAGCGGGATCTAGGCCTTGCAAGATGGGTATTCTGAAAAAGTCCCGGTACCTTGGGAGCTTTTCGTTTGGGCGACGTTGATCATCTCGATTGACGTCGGCTGATGACGTGAGTGTGGGGAAGTTGGAAGCTCCCGGGGAGACTGGCGTGCCAACCTGCCAGGCCAGGCCAGGCCAGGCCAGGTGCTTGGGCTACGTAGCTGCTAGTGTGCCCAGATGGGTACAGTGAGTGGACTTGGAGCTCACGCCACAGGTGCCCCCTCTGCCCCTCGGGAGTGGCTGTGCTGCGCCACGAATGCAGGCAGGGTGATCGACGTTCCCGAAGGTTTGTTGTCGGGTTGGGTTACATTGCAGACCGGGCCCTCCCAGCCCGTCAATCCAGGTTGTGAACCACATCTTCGCTCATACTGACGACGTCGGGCTTACCCAGCACACAAGTTGTGTCCCATTCCAGCAACAGAGCAGCGCAGACCCCGATTCCTGATTACCTGATCGCCCCCAGAGTGTCAATCCTCAGGTCTCAAGTCTCTTTGAATTGGCCTGTTTCGCTTCTGCACACGTGGTGGGTCTAGCGGCTGATCTCTGCCCCTAGAGCTCGCGGTCTAACCGTACGCGACGTGCACCTTCGTCATTGCCTTTTCCTTTCCGCGCCGACCATTTGTCTCAGGCGAGAGCCCTACCGACCACGTCCAGCCTGGCCAGAAAGGATGGACCCGACCTGGCAACGGTACCGGACCAGATTAGCTCGTGGGGTTGCATCTGCCCCATCCATCATTACAGCAACACCCCTCGCCACTCTGTCGCAGGACGCGAGGCGTCTCTGTGGCCAACTTTGCCCAGCCTCCACAAACTTGGTTGCGAGATTGGGCCATTTCGCCCTCACGGTCTGGCATACGGCCACCCAAAAGACACACGTCAGACTGGTACGGCAGCAGGTCACTACCGAGCCTTACAGCGCACACGTCTTCTCGTTTCCCGGACTCTTGTACCCTGTCCGGGTGCCAGCCAGCCTGCCTGCCCTGGTGTCGCTCTGAGCACCAGTCCGGCGCCAATGCATCTTCAGCCGTGACACATTGACCTTCTCGTATGTTTACATGGCCACTTCCCTGGCCTGTTCCCTTCCTGGCCGGGGTTCTGAAGGGACCTCTGGATGACTAGCCTGTGGGAGATGACGGAGTGTCTGTCCCGGTGTACAAAGATACCCCACGATGGTACGGCTTCTTGGCTTACCCGGCCAGCCACTTTATCTGTATATGGATAGGTACTCACGTACTCTGGTGTGATGACGACTGCGGGGGCGGGAAGTACCATGTCTGGCCCAAGAGGCTAGGAGCCTTGACAATGCAAGGCAAACATGTATGAGACCCTTTGCCTTGAGACAAGCAAACCAGAGTGGGTACAAGGTACCCCAGGCTGTTTCTGTCGTTTGGTCTTGTGGAGTTTGAGATCAATATGATGCAATGGGACTTCTCCTTGCCCACACCAAGCATGTCTGAAAGGGCTCCTCCTACTATCCTGAGGCCAACGCTCCATGTTTATATAAGTCCCATCTTCCCTTCCCCCTCTTTCACAATAACAACAACAGCAACAACAACATCATCATCCAACACACAATCACAATAACAGCCTGAATTTTGATACCCCTTTTTATCAATCTCACAGTCAACCACCTAATACACCAAAACCCTCAATAATCAATCAATCCAAACAATCAACCAACAACCATCAACATGTCTGGAATCATCAACAAGGTCAAGGACGCCCTCCACTCCGACAAGGCTCACGAGCAGCCCGAGGGAACTCACGGTCCTCACTCTAGCCGCCCAGCCAATGCCGCCGACCCCCGTATTGACTCTGACCGGGACGGGCGTGCCAAGTAAGTCTCATCCTGCTCCCTAAGGTCAACAATCCCATGACTGACGCCTGTCACAGCCCAGCCACTGGTGCGACTGGCGCTGGTGTCGGTACTGGTGTAGGAACAACCGGCACACACACCGGAGGCATCGGCTCTACCGGTACCCACCCCACCGGTACTCACACTGGCACGACCGGCCTTGGCAGCACTGGCCACACCGGCACGACCGGCGGCAGCCATGTGACAGGCTACGATGACCCCACCGGTACCCACGGACCTCACGGACGTGCTGGCAACGCTGTGGATGCTGACCACCGTCGGGCTCCAGGTGGTGTTGGTTCCACTGGCCACACTGGCGGCCTCGGCACTACCGGTACTCACATTGGCGGCGTTGGCTCTACCGGCACTCACCCCACTGGAGGCATTGGTTCTACCGGTACTCACAATGCTGGGGGTATTGGCTCCACGGGCACCCACACTGGAGGCATTGGTTCCACTGGTACCCACGCCGGCGCAGGAACCACGGGTTACAACGACCCTTCCGGCACCCACGGTACCCACGGTTCGAAGATGGCCAACGTCGCCGACCCCCGCATTGACAGCGACCGCGACCACCGTGGTGCTCCGGGCGCCGCTGGCACTTCTCACATTGGCTCCGGTCCCGGCCCTGCGGCCAACACAGCCGGCCCACACAAGTCCGACATGTTGAACAAGGCCGACCCCCGTGTCGACAGTGACCTCGACGGATCCAAGACGGTCGGAGGCAACAAGACCTACCAGCAGTAAGTTCTTGTGAGTTCACACTTTATTATATATCCACCCGAGTATCATGGTCGGGCGTCAAAGGAACAGCTTGCTAACGACTGTAAACAGGACTGGCAACTCTTCAGTCGCCCACAAGGATCCCACGGATGCGGCTCAAGTTCCTCCTTCAGTCCTGCGCGAGCACGTTGGCGACCCCGACGTCATGCACAACGACCCTCACCACGGTCATGACCAGAGGCACGGTTCTGTGTCTCACCAGGAGGCACACGTTGTGGGAAAGAATATTTAACGGATTAGCGATTTGAATTTTACATGGACGTTCCTGCACCATTAGTGTTTATGACTCCTAATTAGTCTCTAATACCAATACCCATGCTTCTATCCGGCTTCACAATATGTCCCAGGTCCGTGATGGTATGAGTGAAGGATGTAGGTTCCATCTCACGGTGTCAGTAGGTCGTGCATACTCTGAAAGATGTGGGACAACATCCTGCAACGGTTGTTTGACAACTTGTCCTAACATACTTTCCCTTAGTCATAAGTGACTTGAATTGAAATCTACTAGCGTTCTAGACCATTAGCAGAGTGCCTTCCTACTAGAAGTCGATCTTGTAGAATCAATCATTATAGCACCCAAGTCTATAAGTGTGGATCCATATGCTTACAGTGGGCCGCAAAAAGTCTCCCCTACACCCGCACATCCGAGCACTTCCTCCATTATAACCCACAACCTTTACTTACACATAACTCTATATAGGGATTTTCTTATAACAATTAAGTAGTACTATTTTATTTATCTTAATCTACTCTTTAAAACTATATATAACTTCCCTTTATAGCCTTATATATATATAGTCTATCTAGTATACTATCTATTAGACTATTAATCTTCTTTATTTTATTACCTACTATATATTTTTATACACACTATAAAATAAGTAATATCTTCCTTATTTCTAGTATATTTCTATAGATTAAAGTATATTTTATATATCTTCTTCTTTAAAAGTACCTAGATATACTTAATAAATATTAGATTAAATAAGTATATAGGTTATAGAAGAAGAGAAATCCTATACTATAATAGCTATATACTAACCCTTTAAATAGTATAAATTTAAGTATTATTTTACTAAAAATCTTTAATACTATTATAATTTAATAAAAGTATTTCCTTAAAAACTTATATATATAATATAATAATTAAAGCTTCCTAGGTCCTATAAACTAAGAGATTAAAGGGTTTATATCTAAGATATATAATAAAGTAGTAGTTAAGTAATATTCTAAATAGTATAATAATTACTAGCTAGTAAGAGCTATTTAAAAAGAATATTTAGATTAACTACTAAAGAGCTATCCTATCCTAATACTATCTAATAGTAATAAGTATATCTATATAATCTAGTTCTTTAGCCTAGCTTACTAGGAGTACTAGTTACTCCTAGCAATCCTAGGTATAAAAGTATTAGGAGTACCTATTACTCTTATTACTCTATAGTAATAGATTACTAAAATTAATTATTACTTTAATTAATCCTTCTTTTATCTAAGTAATAGTTATATAACTAAAGCTTAGTTCCCTTATACTATTTAGCTAGCTAGTATACTAGCCTCTAGTAAGGTTCTATCCTAGATAGAACTAACTATTATTCCTATTTCTATTAGGGTTATAATATATAATTCCTATATATATCCTCTCTATAATAAGTTCTTATTTTATTATATTATAACTAAGTTACTTTAGCCCCCTTTCTAAATATACCCTTATAGTATAATAGTAATTAAAGGCTTCTTATAAAGCTTTAAATTAACTAAGTCTAATCTATACTTCTTTATAAATAGCTACTATACTTACTTTAAAAGTTTTATAAGTATATTATATATAATATACTTATTAGAGAATATTATTTACTAAAGGTTATATATTAATAGGTTTATCTATAAAAAGCTATATTTATATATAAACTTTAAAAAACTAACTTTTAATAACTACTTAAAATTTTAAAGCTATTTAACTAATTATATATAATAGTCTTTTTTATTTTCTTTAAGTAAAAGTATATACTTTATAGCTTACTAATAGTTTATATAAAACTATTTTATATAAAAGAGGAGGGTATTATTATATATAGAAATATTTAATACTTTATAAATCTTATTATATATTACTTTAAAGTTTCTTTATATAAAATACTTTAACTAATAAATACTCTAAGTATTAAATATTATAGGTCTCCCTATTTAAAAAGAAGAATTAAAAGTATAAATAGTTTTCTATTATTTCTTAATATCTATTATAGTTATTTTATTAATATATACTTTAGCTATAATATAATATATACTTTTATTAAAATCTTATATAGTTAATATTATAGCTTTCTATATAGGAGAACGCTTATAATATATACTATAATTCCTTAATATCTTTAATAAAAATAAATAACCTTTTAAAGGTATATTAATTATAGGAGAGAAGTTTTTAGTTTATAGGTATATTATATATAGTACGTGGTTTTATTATAGGCTCGCGTGTGTAGGGGAGACTTTTTAAAGCTTACTATAGTTATATAAGTAAGCTTTTATAAGTACTTAATCTACTTACTTATAAAGTACTTTATAATTATAGTAGGAAGAATTAAGAACTAACTTATTTATACTATTAGTTAATAGAATTAATATAATTTCTACTTTTTTAATATATAGATATAAGTTAAAATATATAAAAATAATTATTTTTATTAAAAGAACCTTATTTAACTAATATTTCCTAATAAATAAGTAATTATATATATTATAGTAATTAGAAATACTTTTAAATAACTTTTTAAATAGCTTTTTAAATACTTATTAGATTTAATATTATTAAATATACTACTATTATATAACTACTATTAATTTCTTTAGTAATAATAATTATAAAAAGAAAACTTTATTTATTAGCTTATATAATAATAGCTTTTATTTATTAAAGATTATTATTTATAAGTAAATAGTTTTTAAGTTAATTATAAACTATAATAATAAATATTATAATTTCTTCCTTATATTACTATTTATAATAAAAAAGGATTTAAAATAAGTAAAAAAATATTTAAATAAGTATTAATTTATTATTATTATATTATTTTATTCTACTTTTAATTAATTTCTTCTTTTATTTAACTATAGTTTTATATTATTAATATTATATCTATTAAATAAAAGATTCTTATTAAAAGTTTATTAATAAGCTAAAATATTTAAGTTATTTAAATATATACCTACTTAAAGTACTTTACTTAATATATTATTAATTAATAAAATTATATTAATAGTAGTTTTTTTAAGTTAAAGGAAAACTTATATAAGTAATATAAAAGATTTATTAAAGAAATCTAATAATTAAATAACTAATATATTAAAGTTTAATATTAAATAGTTAAATAGTAAAAATAGTATAAGAACTAATTAAATAAATACTTTAATAGTTTATTTAACCTTTATAATAACTTTATTATATAAATAGTAAACTTATAGAGAGAAAAGAATTCTAATAAAAAAATCTTACTATCTTTTCTATAAATCTTTACTTTAATAATAATAATTTCTATATTAATAATATTCTAATATTTTAAAAGTTTAATAGTATTATTAACTTTAATTATTTAACTTTTAACTATTTTAAATAATAGCTTACTTTAATAAAGTAATACTTTTAAAAAACCTTTTTACTTATTATATTTTTTAAAAAAGTTTAACTTTTTTAAAGCTTCTTATTATAATAAAGTTTTTTTAAAAGAACTATAATTTAATATTATTAAAATAAATATCTTAAATAAACTTAAAATAATATAAATCTTACTTTATATAATAATAATTTTATATAATATATAAATTATAAAAGTTTTACTTAAACTATTTAATAATTTTATTAAAGTTTATTAATAAGTTTTTATAAATTCCTTAAACTAACTTACTTTTATTAAAACTATTATTTAAACTTTAAGTAAATATAATACTTTTTATAAATAAATTACCCTTTTTTCTATATTATTACTTTATAAAAATAAAGTATATACTAACTTTATTTAATACTTTTAAAATACTTTCTATAAGCTATTTTTAACTTAGTAAAATATATTTATTATTTATTTTATTTTTATTAAAAAGATTAT
The DNA here is from genome assembly GCA_000800745.1 of Diaporthe longicolla. Taxonomy (NCBI): domain Eukaryota; kingdom Fungi; phylum Ascomycota; class Sordariomycetes; order Diaporthales; family Diaporthaceae; genus Diaporthe; species Diaporthe longicolla. The sequence goes on along the minus strand of JUJX01000158.1, from coordinate 4,627 downwards.
AATAAACTAAATAAGTATTTATATTAAACTTTTTAATAAACTCTCTATTTTTAATAATATATAGATTATTAAAAAGCTTATATATTATATTAAAGTTTATATAATTAAAGCTTTTAAATTAAAAATTTATAATAACTTTAAAATACCTATATAATTTTATAGTATAACTACCTTCTTTTATTATATAAAAGTTAATTAAAGTATTATTAAAAAACTTAAAATTATATTATTTAAACTAATAAATATTACTTTAACTTAATCTATAATTTTAAATCTTTATACTAATAACTATATTATATATCTTACTATTAAAAACCTAATATATAACTTATTAATAATAAGTAATAACTCTTTTATTATTATAGTTTATAAGAAGAAAAATTAGTACTTTAATTATAATAAATAAGGTTACTAGATAAAGAATTATTAAAGTAAACTTACTTAGCTTACTAATACTTTAAATATACTAATAAGTTAAAATATTACCTTTAAAGAATACTTTATAATAATAAATAACTTAGTTTAACTAATTATTTATATACTAAAGTTATAAACTAATATAATAAAACTATAAACTAAAGTTATTTAAAGGTAACCTTTATAAGTTAAAACTTTAAAATATACTTTATAAAAAATAATTTAAAAGAAGATAAAAAATACTATAACTTAATTTTTTATATAAAAGATAATAATAACTTTAATAACTTTTTAAATAGAATCTTTAATAAACTTTATATTAAAAACTAAGATTATTAAAATACTTATTTTAGAAAAGTAGGTACTAGTAAATCCTTACCTCCTTTTTATAATAAACTACTTTATAAAAGTATATAAATACTTTATAATCTCTTTCCTACCTAACTTAAAAATAATTATAAATTTAATACCTTTTTTAATTATAAATTATTAACTTACTATTATTTTAAATCCTTAGTTATTAAACTTTAATTATATATAATTATAAACTTAATAAAAATAATTAATATTAGTAATATAAGTTTATTAATAGTAAAAGATATTTTTATTATAATAAGATTTATTATATTTAAAAGTTTTATAAAATACTTTATAGTATTTTATAAAGTAATTTTAAATAATACTTTTTTAAATAACTTTATTTTTAATAAAATATTTTTTATTAATAAGTAATATATTATATTAAAATTAATATTATTAAAGTATATAATTTAATACTTTTTTATTAAAAAAACTATATTTCCTATAATAAGATCCTCCTTTATATTATTAAAATAATACTTTAATACCTTTATAAATAACTTTTAAATTACTATTTATATTTAAAAATACTTAACTAAGTTTTTTAATCTTTTTAATAAAAAATAATACTATATAAATATATTATTAAAAACTATTTATTATATTAATATAAGTAATTATAAACCTTTTTACCTTTTATTTAAATAATATAGTTTATTATAAAAATAAATTATATATAACTTTATTAAAATATATATTAAAATATTAATTTATAATAATAAAAGTTTTTAGTTTTTACTATTTTACCTAATATTTAAAAAACCTATAATATTATATAAAAGAAAACTTTAGTTTAAGAAAACTATTTAATATTTCTACTATAACTATTATTATTTAAATACTTATATTAAAAAGTATACTTACTTTATATTTAATATAATAAATTAAATCTAATATACTATAAGTTATAAATAATATACTTTTATTAATTTAAAAAATAGTTTTTAATATATTAAGTTAAATTTTAAAATAATAATAAAAATTATATTTATTACTTTATTTAACTTATATAAATAAATTATAATATTATTTAAACTTTATAATACTTTTATTATATTTTAAATATTAATTAAAAAAGCTTTTTATAATTTTTATAATTTTATATATAATTTAATAAATAATATTACTATTTAAATAGATATTAAAAAGAAACTATATAAGTAATTAAAAATTTTATTTACTTATTTAATCTTTTATAACTTTATATTTAATATTTTAAAAATTATTTTATTTATTTAATAAAGAATCTTCCTTAGTTTCCTTTTTTTAAAAAATAATATTATAGTAGATTTATTTAAAGTTATAGTTATTTAAAACTATTTTATACTTATAATTATAATTAAAGTTTATAAACTTTATATATTATTTTAGTTCTTTTATTAAGCTAGAATCTATAATAAAAAAAGATATAATAAAAGAAAATATAGTAAAAAAAGATATAATAAAAGAAAATATAGTAACTTTATAATTTTATTCTATAACTTATTTATAGCTAAAAGTTACTATTCTATACTAATAATTATAATATTAAACTATATTTAATTTATTTATACTAATACTATTAATAAGTTATTAGTTTTAATATAAACTAGTTTATTAAGGTTAAAGCTATTATAGACTATAAGTAACCTAGTCTAATATTATTAAGTACTATATAAAAGTACTATCGCTATATAATTTAAAGCTTTAAGTTAATTAAAATAGGTAATAATAAAAGCCGCTATTACCCTAACTATTTTATAGGATACGTATAGGTTTTAGCTTTACTTAAATATATACCTATTTACTATAACCTTCTTATACTATATTATAAAACTATTTAAAAGTAATCTTTTAGCCTACTATATAAAGCTAAGATAACTATTAGGTAAGGTAATTACAATTTATTATTATATATAGTTTTAAATATATAAAGCTAATAGTTAACTATAGAATAATAATTAATAACTAGGTATACCTTTATATAAAAGAAGCTTTTAAATTTAAAGTTATAGATATTATATCTATATTAGTAAAGCTTAGTTTATTTATTAATAAACTAAAAGTATATAATATAAACTCTAATACTATTAAAACCTATATATCTTTTAAAGTAAAGCTATAGAAGGGTATAAAGTTATTATTAATAGAGAAAAAGGTATTTAAAAACTTTAAGAAAAGATTTAATAAAAGCTAAAGATTAAACTAGGTTATAGATTTAAAATAATTAAATAAAATTATTTAAAAAAAATAATTATAGATTTTTTAACTTTATATTTAAAAGGGATAATTAAAGTTTATAGCTTTATTAATATAGTAGAATATTTATATAATTTAATTAATAAATATTTTTAAATAAGTTAGTATATTAATTAATTATATTAATAACTTTAAAAGTTAAGTTATTATATTATTAAAAAAGATTTAAAAGTAATAGTATAATATTAAAGATATTATTATAAACTTTTTAATTATTAAAATCTTTAACTAATATTTATTATTAGTAATTAAAATTAAATATTAATAAGTATTATATTAAAATAACTTTTCTATAACTATAGCTTTATATTTAAAAATCTATTTTATATTTAATTTTATATTTTTAAAGGAACTTATAAATATATAAGTTTAATATTTTATTTAAAAATAAAAACTATTAAAAATCTTATTATCCTTATAATATTAATCTTATTAAATTTAAAATATTAATATTACTATTTTAACTAACTATAAGTCTTTAAAAATAATAAATATAAAAGCTAAATAGCTTTTTTAAATTATATATTTCTTTAATATTATTAAATACTATAAAATTTATATTCTATACTATATTAAAAAAACTAATATTTTTATAAACTACCTTTTTTATATAAGATATTATATAAGTAAATAAGCTTATATAATACTATATTAAATAAGATCTATAAATATATATAATACTTATATAATAAAAATCTCCCTTAATAATAAAATAAAATAAAAGCCTTTTACTTATATAATAAATAAAACTTCTTTTATTAATAACTTATTAATTATAAGGGCTAATTAGCTATAAGCTATATATTTAGTTTACTAATAACTTATACTATTATATAACCCTATAATATATACTTACGTAATCTGCTTATATAAGCGGGTTTCTAGAACCTTCTATATAGGAGGTCCTCGAAGTCTATATATAGACCTTAACCCTCCTTCTTCCACGTTAGTCTATTCGACCTATTTCGATAGGTTTCTATATTATATAATTATTAGCTAATTATTAGCTAATTTCTAGCGTGTAATTACTAATTAAATAATTCTCGAATATTCTATTTAGTTTAAAAAACGAATTTAAATAAGAGGGTATTCTCCTTTTTAAAATAAGCTAGATAGAAGAATAATAAAGACTAAGGAATATTCGAATATATTCTATTACCCCTATTATTTATCTTTTATCCCTTATCTCTTATTTATAACTTATTTATTCCCCTATATAATTTAGTAACCTTTAATATTTTAACCTTTTAATAATATTATTTTTAAAAGTATATTACCTACTTTTAAATAATAAAAAGGGAAGGATTTATTAAAGTAAATTTTTAGGTTATAATACTTTAACTAAATAGATTTTTAAATAATTTATAAGTACCTTTAAAAAGGAAAAGACTTTAAAATAATTAAGTTAAAATAAGTTAAAAAGTATTTTATACTATTAAGTAACTATTTATATAAAATCTAACTTTATTAATAATCTTTAAATAACTTTTTATATAAAATAAAGATTATATTAAAAGTAGAGTTATAATATATATAAATATATATATATATAAAATTTATATACGTATATATTTATATATATAAATATAAAAAAATTATATATATATATATA